>CM042425.1:44668940-44718940 GCA_023631565.1 Gymnocephalus cernua | reverse complement strand
ACACAGGGGCCGACAATATCAAACATTTTCAACAATAGAGTTGTTGGGACAATGTCGGTGGGGCTCGAAGACGGTTTCATATTTCCTGTTATAGTCTTCACATCCTATAGGCTGACAGGAGTGAAGGACGACCAAGATGACACAGGTGAAAACTCAGAACAAACACTATTGAGTGGAGAATTAACACTGGCCCTAATGTCATGTACTTTGTTCACAAAGAACAACAAAAAGTTGTTACAGTCCTCTTGTGTGTACACCGGCACAAAAGGAGCTGAAGGTGCAGTAAGATTCTCAATGGTGTCAAACAAGACTTTGGGATTTTTCTTATTTCCTGACACAAGGTTAGAAAAATAAGCTGAGCGAGCCTGCTTCACCAAATCATTCAGATCCAGCATCATGTCTTTTAAGTGGAGTCTATGTACCTCTAATTTAGTGGCTTTCCACAGGCGCTCTGTCTTCCGACATTTTCTCCTAAAACTACAGATGTTATCGTTTATCCAAGGGAGGGCCTTTTTCTGTGACCCAGAAATCTTTTTAACAGGCGCTACCATATCCAGAACTGACAGACAGTGGTTGTTGAAACTTTCCACAAATGAATCAACATCATCACATTGAACAAAGGAGCAAGAGTCAAGAGGCAGAGAAATCACTAGGTGTTCTCTTACTAATGATGTGTTTTTGTGTTACAACGTTACAAACAGTAGGCATTGTGGTAAGTGACAAATTAAAAGATATACAGCAATGGTCACTAATTTGAAAGATTATCAATGTTTAGGCCATAAGAGAAATCCAGATCTAACGTGTGGCCTTTTTTATGCGTGGGACCAGAAACATGCTGTGCAAAATTGAAAGAATCCATAATAGTCAACAGATCAGCTGCAATTGAACAAGAGGGATCGTCAATATGCAGATTAAAGTCCCCAAGGACTAAAACGCGATCTAGTTTGATGATAGTCATTAAAAACTCAGAGAAATCGTCAAGAAATGCACGTGCAGGACCAGGAGAGTCGGTAAACTAAAACACAGTAAAAGGGGTGTAATTTTCCAACCTTACACATCTGCAGCTCAAAGGAGTTGAACAAAGCGGTGACCATCAAACTGCAGCAGAAAGAATCCCGAAAGACCAGCGCAAGTCCGCCTCCACGGCATGCCAGCCGAGGAGTCCCAAACACAGAGCAGTCCGGGGGGCATAGTTCTTTAAGATGAAAGTGCTCGTTTTCTCGCTGCCATGTCTCCGTAATGAACAGAAAATCCAAGTTCTCCTTAGTGAAAAGGTCATTCAAGATAAAAGCCTTGCTCGCAATGGAGCGCGCATTGACAAGTGCCATCCTGGTAGAGCGCATGCGTGACAGGGGCTGGCCTGGGACATGCTGGGTGGCATGATCCGCCAGACAGGTAACCGGGCACAGGATACGCTGGCGGGGCGTGCGATGGCAAGCAGGCCGAGAGGGGAAGATCAGGTCGGTGGCACTCCACACAGGCGATGACGCACGGACCGCGTCCCGATCGGACTCCCAGACCGGAACCAGCCTCAGGCACCGCTCACTCCCCGAAGCATTGGATCCGTTCGGCCCAGATGAAAATCCACGGGATCGCCACTTTCTCCTCCAGACTTGGACCCCGGCCCTGAATCCCCACTTCCTCCTCTTGCCACGGCGTCGGGTAAGCAACAGGTATTCCGGCGATGATGCGTGGCACTCCAGTTTTGCCGGGAAAAACTCCGAAAATCTGTCCGAGGTAATACAGAAGTCCTGCATATGTGCCTTAATATTGAGCAACGCGGCCCTATCATACTGTATCATTGCAGATACTTAACTGGTGGCTGATAGAGTTGACACAAGGAAAATCCCGAGGAAAATTACAAATATATGGGAGAGCAGAGAGGTGACCGATGCATAGCCAAACACAGGCGCCATCTTGTCTACCATCCTATGTCATCAATGACCTATGATGATTATCAATGACAGGTCGGGACTACAGGCAGGCCAGTCAAGTACCCGTATCCTCTTCCTCCGCAGCCAGGACTTTGTAATGTGTGCAGAATGTGGTTTTGCATTATCTTGCATGGACGTCCCTGGAAAAGATGTCTTCTTGAAGGCAGCATATTGTGCTCCCAAATCTCTATGTACTTTTCAGATTTAATGGTGACATCACAGAAGTGCAAGTTACCTTTGCCAAGGGCACTGACACAACCCCATACCATGACAGACACTGGCTTTTGGACTTGTTGCTGGTAACAGTCTGGATGATCCTTTTCTTCTTTGGTCTGGAGCACACAGCATCCATTTCTCCCAAAAAATACCTGAAATACTGATTGATCTGACCACAGTACACGTTGCCACTGTGTGATGGTCCATCCCAGATGCCTCCGAGCACAGAGAAGTGAACGGCACTTCTGGACACTTAACATAGGGCTTCCTTTTGGCACAGTAGAGTTTTAACTGGCATTTGTGGCTGTAACTACGTATTGTGGTACTTGACAAAGGTTTGCCAAAGTAGTCCTGAGCCCATGTGGTGATATGGCTTATAGATGAATGACGATTCTTGATGCAGTGCCGCCTGAGGGATCGGAGATCACGGTTGTTCAGCTTAGGCTTGCGCCCTTGTCCTTTACGCACTGAAATTCCTCCTCATTCCTTGAATCTTTTAATTATGTTATGCACTTTTGAAGGTGAAATAAGCAGATGTCTTCCCATCTTTCTTTGAGGAACATTGTTTTTAAACATTTCAATAATTTTCTCACGTATTTGTTGGCAAACTGGCGATCCTCGGCCCATCTTTGCTCCTAAAGGACTAGACCTTTCTTGGATGCTGCTTTTGTACCAAATCATAATTACAATCACCTGTTGACATCACCTGTTTCAAATCACATCATTATTTAACCAATTTACCTGATTACTAGCCCTAAATTGCTCCTGTCTGAATGACAGTCTGAATGACAGGAAAGGATGTATATTTACAAATGAAATTAAGTTGACCAGACAAAACATGAAATATTTTGTGTTCACATTGTCCGCAATGAAATACAAGTCAAAGTACATTTAGAAATCACTACTTTCTTTTTTTATTTGTGTTTTTCATATTATCCCAACTTTTTCTGATTTGGGGTTTTAGTTGTCACATCACACTATAAATAAAATACGTAAAAAGTATTGGTATCGGCAATACCAGCTTTGGTATCGGATCGAATAGGAATTAAGTGGTATCGCACATCACTAGTGTGTGTGTGTGTGTGTGTGTGGGGGGGGGGGGAGGGGTGATAGAGCGAGGGATCAGTGAGAAAGTGAAGGCGATTAGCTCCAGAGCGAGCAGCGACTCTAGAGTAGTGAGAAATACAAAGTGTCTCCCCTGTTCTTTCTGACCACGGTGAGAAATCTGGAGCAGGAAAAGTTAACCCGCTCCTTGATTTCATGTTGTTTATGGAGGACAGTTGTCGATTTCACATCCAGCGCCCGTGACTAGAATTAGTGTGTCTGACAGGGTGGGGGTCGTGGCATCACGATGGTGGCTCTCCATCGTGATGTTGGTCAGTCATCACCGTCCATCGGCACAACCCTAGATGTCTGCTGACGTGAGTGGTGGATAGGATCTGTTAAGTGTAAAAACTTAAAGGAATATTTCACCGCTGGAAAGCTGAATATATCTTTAAATTGGGTCACTTATATAGTAGAAATGTGATTTTTCTGTGGAAATTGGTGCCTGCTAGGCTGACAAAAGCCAGAAAATGTGTTTTTGGCTGATATGGATGAAAGACACCAAATGCCAGAATGCACCTGCTTCGATGTTTTACGAGTCCACTCCTAAACAAAGCCTACCATTTACAGACAGACAAGACAGTCAATCAACTCAACTCAAGTGTGTTTTATTGTCATTTCAACCATATACACAAAACAACGTTTCACTGTGGCTCAAGTGGTGTTACACATTTAACATATATAAAAATGACATTATATAAAAATGACATTATATAAAAACTAAATATGAAACATACATTTAGTTCACAAACATTATAGGCTCCGTAAAGTTCAACTAATGCATACTAGCATTAGCGCTTGGTGGGCTGTAAATACGAGTATAAACACAGCCGGGAATTAGCGTGGAATGTAGAATGGTCTGCATTTAACAGTCACAAACTCTACCAGCAGTTAGTTGGATACAAATCACCCCATTTCTGCACCAGTCCTTGTTAACACAGCCCAACTCCACAAGTCGTTTATCCGGCGACACAGCATCTTTAGCTCTAACCTCCAGCTGCTGCTGTTGAGGTGTTAATAGAGTAAAGCAGTTTTAAAGAGAAACTGCTTTGTATGGCATGCACAGTCCTAAACAAGGGGCTGCATCTGTGTTGATGTGTTACTTCAGCTGACAGTGAGGTGATGTAACATGATCTGTGAAGTTCCAGATACAGGAGTAGGAAGGCTTATTAGACACACACACTTCCCAGCAGCTTATGATTATAAAATAATGTTTTACCTCACTGTAAAATTATCACACTGTCAATCAAATGGCACAAGAATGTCCAGGTAAAAAGTATAAACAATCACATTCACTTCACAATGTCAGTTCATCAGAGGTATGTTTCAGGTAGGAGGATTAGTGGAAAGTCTGAGTTTGTTAAGCTTGAGATGAGGGAAACTGGGTTTTCTGTTTCAGATCTCAGAGTCAGTTACTATGGTAACTCAACCTCAGAGTCAGTTACTATGGTAACTGATCCTGTGAACCTAACCTGGTTGGGAGCAGGTTTTCTTCAAGAAACCTTGAATTTCTCTCAGACTCCTCCCCATGGATGTATGAAGAGAATTAACGCTCCTCCCTCTGACACAGAGCTCTTCATTTCCTCATTCATTCATTCAGTCTGGATCAGGAGCATTACAGCGCAGTTTGTTATATTGGCGTGAATAAAAAAACATTGTTGGTTTATTAACTGTTAGGCAGACTTTAAAACATTGTTTTTTCTCAAAACATGGCATTTCCTTTTGTCAACAATCCCGTTGATGAAGACGCTGTATGGCAGGGAGTTAAAGATAAGTCGGAAGATGATCTTGATGAATTTTAATTTCCAGATAACTTCCTATTTGAGTGGTAGGCTATCAGTTATATAAGCTACATAACCTTATCCATCCTCATATCACTAACGTCACCCATCATGGACATGCTCTACATCCGAGCACATTCACAGTGTTGCATTACAGTTGTCTCTACAACCTTGGTGATGCGGAGCATTTTAATAAAGCGCCGTCAGAAGAGATCACTCTGAAACGTTGTATAACTGCTATAAATCATCTTATGCTTTGTGTTTGTGCTTAATTAAATCCTGACAGTCTAAGCTTTCAACCAATGTGCTGCATGACCATATATTTGGAAGATTTAATGCGTTGTGGGTGGTGGATGGCGCAGTGGATATGACACATGCCTTTGGTGTGGGAGATCCAGGTGGTGGGATTAGTAGCCTAGGAATTTTTCACCCACAGTATTGCACCTATATGAAATAGATTTTCAGCAATATTAGGCTATACTTACGATTAAATATGATATACATTATATTGGAATATACGCATTTACTCTAGCAGCAATTTTCTCCAGCGCAAATTCTGTCTCTTTTGCAGCTGCCGCTGTGTTGCTTTTTTAATGGAATACATGTTCAAACTTGCATATTTGCGCATGAGTATTTCCACCCGTTTGTTTGTGGTTGTTGCCATGGTGAATCGTAGTATCATGGCTCCATTCATGCTGTCTTTGGTGCACACACATAACCCTGAGTCAACCAACTCCGAGTTGATTGAACCAACTCGAATCAGCTGTTGTGAAACCGAAAACTCAGAGTTTCCATCTCAGGATAAATCAACTCAGAGGTCAGGCTCAGACTCAGAGTTTGTTGAACCTCCTACCTGAAACGGACCCCGGGAATGTGCACCTGCACATCAATTTGATTTGCCAACAAAGTGCAACTTAGTATTAAACTGATCTGTCAGATGGTTTGTGACACAGGACCATCTGAGAAGTGGACAGTGTTTGGAAAATGGCATGGGTGACTTGGAGTGGAGTCAACTATAGTCATCATTTTAATGACTTACAACTTGACAAAAAATAATGACTTGAGACTCGACTTGGATTTGTAAGTTAATGAATCAAAACTTCACTTAAATCGAGGCATGATGACTCGGATGACTTGCATGTATTCATCAGTTTGGACATTAGCTGTTAAATAGCCTTTAAAATAATATACTTTGATGTCACATTTCTGTCTAAATATGAAATATGCCATGTAACGGCAGCAGCACAAACTGTGAATCATGATTGGATGACTCAAAAAGTGCCCAGGTATGTGATGGTCAAAATTGGATGACTGGCTGCCATTCAAACTCCTTGCTATGGCAACCTGCAGGGCTGTACTGGGGTGAAAATCTGCCCTGGACTTTTGAGACAAAGACCAGCCCACCACAATCAGCCAGACTGCACCCATCTTTGTGATTCCCTTCACATCTACGTACATACCAGCCCCTAATATTACCACTTAGCTGAGTGGTAAGTAAAACAGTATGCTAGTGTACTCACTGTGTCAACAAGGCTTCCTGGCTCTTGGTGGCAAGATGGCTTGAGGTTGAGGGTGGAGCATGGGTGTCGTCAAGATGTCTTGTATAGTAAACAGGTAATATGTATGCAAGTTAAGCTAAAGCTGCATTTTGCACTTGCTGTATGCAATGTGTGTTAAAGGCTAACATTAGTGGAATGAGGATACATTTTAGAAAGCTATAGTATTATGTTTGCAAGTGCCTTAGCTTGCTACTATATAGCTAACATTAGCTTACTAACAGCTAACTTGTCCTCTGTGGCAGACAACGGGTGCTAAAATTATGATTCAGCATGCTTACATTTTGTGTTTTTAGCTAGCTACAGGCACTATGTGGAGTGGTTTTCCCCAACGATGGGGTCGGGCCTTAAACACAGTGCCTATGGAAGGATGGAAGTGGGCCATAGAAGGATTTGATTTGCCAGTATTCAGATGACAGACAAACCAGAAGACCAATTATGTGATTTATCTTCTCTCTGTGGGCCGTCCAGCCAAAGACCAAGAATGGGAATGGTCAGTGCTCACATGAAAGACAAAAAATGGGCCAATCACAATGATCTCTCTTGTCTCTTTAGGCTAATGCAAAATAAAATTAAAGCTGCAAGCAGCGTTGGACGGGCCCTCGCGCCTCTGCGCATACTGGCAGACACTGCTCCTTGTGATAGTGCATCTGCGCAGCATTCAGACACTGCAAATCGTCACCAATGAAAAGATGAATGTCTGCCGAGTTCAACGATACCTCACACAAGACTGTACATCATACAGTTCATTCGTTGTTAAAGGGGGCATGGCCAAAGCGTAGGAGTCCGGTCAAACCTTTACCAATAAAAAGGAAGTCTCTGCTGAGTTCAGATACCTCACATAAGACTACCTTAATCGGGTCAACAGTTATGAAAGGGGGCGTGGATTAAGTATAGGGGGCGGGTCAAACCATCACTAATGAAAAAGGAACTTTCTGCTGAGTTCAATGACACCTCACACAAGACTCTACCTTACACGGGTCACCAGTTATGAAAGGTGGCGTGGCTAAAGCATAGGGGGTTTCCAACCCATCACCAATGAAGAAGGAACTTTCTGCTGAGTTCAAAGACACCTCACAATTTTCTGTACCTTAAACGGTTCAAATGTTATGAAAAGGGGCGTGGCTACAACATAGGGGGTGGGCCAAACCATCACCAATGAAGAAGGAACTCCCTGCTGAGTTCAATGACACCTCACATAAGACTTTCCCTTAAACAAGTCATTAGTTATGAAAGGGGGCGTGGCCCAACCATTGGGGGCGTCCAAAACCATGACCAATGAAAATGGAACTCTTTGTTGAGTCCAATGGTACCTCACACAATAGTGTACAAGAAACCAGTCATTAGTTATGAAAGGGGGCGTGGTCAAACCATCACCAATGAAGAAGGAACTTTCTGCTGAGTTCAATACCTCACACAAGAGCGTACCTTAAACAGTTCAAATATTATGAAAATGGGCGTGGCCTGAGTAAGTGGTCGTGATTAAAGTATAGGTAGTGGCTCATTATCACATGTAGACCACACATTATTAGTTTCTTGAAAATCAGATGATGTTTGTCATATAAGGCAGATTCCGTCTTGCCAGCGGGGGGCGCTGTGACCAAATGTAAATTTTGGCCTGTAGGTGTCCCAAAGACAGTATGCAAACTGGACCAACATATCCTGTTGCTCTGGACGGAGACCAGTGAAGTCTATTTGAAGCACTTTTCCGGTGATGGCTGAGCGTTACTGCGCAGCTGCAAACTGAGCTTGCCGACGTATATGTGATGTAAGCAACGTGGCTGAACGTTGTAAGTCTTCTGGTAGCTGTGCCAAGAGAAATCTCAATCATTCCCAATCTTGCAGACACAGAGAGCGTAGGTATATGTAAGGAGATAACATAGGCACAGGCTAATTATTGCTAACTAAAATGCTAGTTAACATTTGCAATTCAACTAAACAGCTAATGTAAGTCGAAACTGCCTGCGAGCTTCTCCTGTACTATACGGTAATTCCACTACTATGAGACAGTAGGTAAGTTTCGGGCGGATATGACAATGTACACAAACGTTACAACAAATTCTTTGTTCATCAATGGATGCTCAAAATGGCCACCACGCCACGTCCACACCGAAATTTGAAGTCCATCAGATGAAATATGTAGGAGGAGTTTGTTAAAGTATAGCAGCTTGACTTTTAGGCCTACTTCCTGCTGCCACTAGGGGGCGCTATGACTTTGAGTAAATATCGGCCCTTATATGTCCTCAGGGTTGGACTCTTATGAATCCTGAAAAGTTTCGAGCCAATTGGACAATGTACACTTCAGTTACACCCACTTCCTGTTTCGATGGCGAAATGCACTAAATGGCCGCCCTGCCACGGCCATGCCCTATGACGAAAAGTTTTTCTTTTAATAACTTTGCATCTTTAACGTCTTAGGATGGCTCAGAACAAATTTGAAGTTGATCGGATGAAATCTCTAGGAGGAGTTCGTTAAAGTACATGTGGAATCGGCCAGAATCGCACTAATTTCGAACTTTCAATTCAAAATGGCGGACTTCCTGTTGGGTTTAGGATATGGCTCTAATGACGTTTCCTGTACGTCTTGACATGCTACATATGTGTACCAAGTTTCGTGAGTCTATATTAAACGTACTGCAGGGGCTCAATTTCTTTTACTTTGTAGTGGGCGCTAGCGAGCCATTTTTGAGCGCCTATTCCCAATTCCCTTAAAATACGTACATTTTCACCAGACTTGATGCGACCGCCAAATTTTGGGAGTTTTTGAATATGTTAAGCCCCTCAAAAAGGTATTTCATTGCGCGGAAGAAGAATAATAATAATTCCTTCAGTTTCAACAGGGGATCTCCGCTGTCGGCGCTCGGCACCTAATTAAAAAAATAAAGTTTTTGTCAGGAGGAGGGCTGCGAGGCTTGGACCCAAATGCAGAGAGTAGGCGAGAGTATGTTGCTTGAGGATTTATTTCACCAACATAAACCGAAGTACATACCAAAAAGAGTCCAGAATGCTACAGGCAAAACTGATTCCAGAACGACAGAACAGGATATCAAAGCTGGAACACTGAGACAGAAGGTAGACTCCACACATGAACAGGGGAACAGGTGAAACTCATTAGACGATTACAAGGGCAGGGAAACTCAAAGACAGGAAGTAAGACAAGACTAGAGAGGAAAACAGATACTACAAAATAAAACAGGAAACACTACACAGGCAGTCACATTCATAACAGTTTTGACTGGCATGCACAACATGCAGTCCACACAAATAGACCGTCCCACTGGGAAATCTACCTGTACTAGCCATGTCCAATCCATACCTGGCAACACGCTACATGAAACCCCTAATAAAGCCTCATTAGTCAGACCGCCACAATAGTTGCCTCAGTAGCACAAGTAATCACTTTGGATTTAAAAATTTCACGCAAGACGTAACAAAGCAAACTGCTGAAAGCAAGACCTGCTTATCAAAAAACTCGGTCCACCAGACTACAACCTCACACATTGTTTGTCATTTAAAAACACATTCTGAACCAATGAGTGCCTGTCAAGAGGTCTGATGTTAGCTTACAACCCAGTATAATCTGTTCACTTACAACTACTTGGACCAAATGACTTGAGACTTATTTAGGGCTTTAGTGAGGATGATTTGGTCACAACTGACTGATGCTATTGCAGCATCTAAGCTAACCTCTTTAGCAGCCTCCGTTGTTGTTTTAAACAGTTGCCCAGCACACACACCTTAACCGTACCATAGCTGTCAGTAGATCTGCCAGGATGCTGATTGGCTGGGCCTTGGTGGCTCGGACACCAAACATAGAATGTAAATATAATGGAGGTAGCATCAGTAACATCACCTGTTGGTTTGTGGACTGCCCTAATGTAGCCTGGAGTTTGCATTTTGGCAAAAACATCTTCATATTTTGTAGCCAGAAGTGGCCATGTTTGCAGAAGAGGGCATAGACTGGGGAGAATGACACAGCTTTGCCACCATTGTTTATTGTTTCCATGGGGCTGCACTGAGAAAAATGCTAGAGAGGGAACTTTGGTGATTTTTAACGAGTCATCAAGCAGACTTTTGCAGGTTGCAGAGAGAGTGATGAAGATGATGGTGTGGTGATGTGCAGAGTGAGGGAGGGGGGCATCAGAGTCAAACAGGGACTGAGAAAGAGGAGGGGTTGAAGAGAATGTGAGAGAGATAAAACAGTTACATGACTCTGGTTTGTTCCGAAAGCTGCCAGAGCTGCAGCTATCTGCAGATCTCTGCAGATGGAGGTTGAGGACGGAGCCGAGCTCTGCTTTCCACAGTTCCCAAACACCTCCTGCAGGAAGCCCTTGTCTCCTTGGCCCGAACCACTTATCATTGCGTTCTACTCCGTCTCTCTGCTCACTGTGGCTCTCAACCTCGTCATCATCATCTCCATCTCTCACTTCAGGCAGATATTAACTTCTCAGATTCTCTCTACAGGATTTGTAACTTAAAAATGTGAAAAGCTGCCATACATTTAGAAGAATTGTTGTTGACTTAGTACTGAATAATATTGCTCCAAATGCATGACTTTGATGTGATTAATGTCTACTCTGTTACCAATACTAAACATTGCTTTCTGTCCACCGTGACCTCAACCAAGTCATTTTAACTGTCAGATGTGGTGGATCGGAAAATGTTTAAACTCATATGCATTTTTATTTATTGTTTTAAATACTGGTTTGGGTTGTTCTGTAATTGGTTCTTGATTCAATGATACTTTTCTCTTTCCCTCCAGGCAGCTCCACACACCCACCAACAGCCTCCTCCTCTCTCTGGCTGTCTCAGACCTTTTAGTGGGTCTCGTGCTGATGCCTCTAGAAGTTCTCAGAAAAACATCCTGCTGGTTTTTTGGTCACTTTGTGTGTGCTACATATAATAGTTTGTCAGTCATCATTACTGCAGCCTCAACATGTGCCATGGTGCTCATATCAGTTGACCGTTATGTGGCTATTTGTGACCCTCTGCATTACAATACTAAAGTCACAGTGAGAAGAGTTAAACTTGTTGTATGTCTGGGTTGGCTCTATTGTGTTTTGTATAGCTTTTTATTTGTAAAAGTTGATCCGACTTACAAAGTATGGGCTCATTCCTGCTATGGAGAGTGTTTGATGTTTACTATAAACTATATCGCAGGAGTCACTGATCTTTTTTTGTTCTTCTTTATTCCAGTTACTGTCATTATAGCTCTTTATCTGAGAATATTTGCCGTGGCTGTGTCTCAGGCTCGTGCCATGCGCTCTCACATTACAGCTGTCACACTGCAGCATTCAGTGATTCCGAAAGCAAAGAAATCAGAGCTGAAAGCAGCCAGGAATCTTGGTGTTCTTGTAGTTGTGTTTCTAATATGTTTCTGCCCATTATACTGTTACTATATTGCACAATACATCTTTCCCAGTGCCATACCTGCCTCGTTTCAAATCTATCTGTATTATTTAAACTCTTGTCTAAACCCTGTGATATATGCCTTGCTTTACCCCTGGTTTAGAAAATCAGTTAAACTCATTGTATCTCTTCAGATCCTGCAGCCTGGCTCCTGTGAGACCAACATGCTGTAGAGAGGCTGTGGAGGGACTGAGATCAGACTTGGTCTAAGGATAAATGAATTAATATGTTCCTGCTGTTTAGGGAGTGAAATATTAAATACAGAAAGTAAAGACATGCTTTCAAGTCTAAATTGTGTATGAACAACGATTGAAAGGGCTGTGCTTCAGCTTTATCTTGGTGTGTATTTTTTACATTACATTACATTACATGTCATTTCGCAGACGCTTTTATCCAAAGCGACTTACAATTAAGTGCTTTCAACTGTGAAGGTACAAACTCCAGACAACAAGTAGTAAGTGCAAGTACATTAGCTTTAAATAAGTAAAGCTACAAAGAGACATATGAAAGTGCAAGTAGATAGCTTAAAATAAGTAAAGCTACAAAGAGACATATGACATATTTTTTTTTTTTTTTTTTTTTTTTTATCCGAGGTGTAGTCTGAATAGATCTGTCTTTAGCCTTCGGCGGAATATGTGTAGGCTTTCGGCCATCCTGATATCGGTGGGGAGCTCGTTCCACCATTTGGGAGCCAGGACAGTGAACAGTCGGGATTTCGTTGAGTGATTAGTTCTCCCTCGCTGTGAGGGAACCGCAAGCAGTTTGGCTGATGCAGAGCGAAGTGGGCGGGTTGGGGTATATGGTTTGACCATGTCCTGGATGTAAGCTGGGGCTGATCCAGTCGTGGCCCTATATGTAAGTACTAGTGTCTTGAAGCGGATGCGGGCAGCAACTGGTAACCAGTGAAGAGAGCGGAGGAGCGGTGTAGTATGAGAGAACTTGGGGAGGTTGAAGACAAGCCGAGCTGCTGCGTTCTGGATGAGCTGCAGGGGTCGGATGGCACATGCCGGTAGTCCAATCAGGAGGGAGTTGCAGTAGTCTAGACGTGAGTTGACTAGAGCCTGAACCAGAATCTGGGCCGCCTTCTGAGTTAGAAGGGGACGTATCCTTCTGATGTTATGCAGCATGTATCTACAAGATCGGGTGGTTGCAGCAATGTTAGCAGTAAAAGATAGTTGGTCGTCAAGTGTCACACCCAGGTTTCTAGCAGTCTGGGTGGGGACAACCACAGAGTTGTTGATTGTTATAGTCAGGTCTAGGGTAGGAGAGCCTTTTCCTGGAATGAAAAGGAGCTCAGTCTTGTCAAGGTTGAGTTTCAAATGGTGTGTGGACATCCAAGAGGAGATGTCTGTTAGACAGGCTGAGATCCGTGCTGCTACTTGAGTTTCAGACTCAGGAAAGGAGAGTATTAGTTGGGTGTCATCTGCGTAGCTGTGATAGGAAAAGCCGTGGGACTGAATGACAGACCCAAGAGAGTTGGTATACAGAGAAAAGAGGAGGGGACCCAGGTCTGATCCCTGAGGAACCCCAGTTTTGAGTGGGCAAGGATCTGAGCTAGATCCTTTCCAAGTTACCCGGTAGGTACGGTCTGTCAGGTAAGATGTGAGCAATGATAGTGCAGAGCCTGAGACACCCAGACTCTGAAGTGTCAAAATGAGGATCTGGTGGTTCACTGTGTCAAAGGCAGCAGAGAGGTCCAGAAGGATGATGATGGAAGAAAGATCCGTTGTTCTAGCAATGTGAAGCTGCTCGGTGACAGCAAGGAGGGCAGTTTCTGTTGAATGCCCAGCCTTGAAGCCAGACTGGTGGGGATCAAGCAGGTTGTTCTGGTGGAGATAGGTAGAGAGTTGATTATAAATGGCGCGCTCAAGAGTCTTAGATAGAAATGGAAGTAGGGAGACAGGTCTATAGTTATTTACATCAGAGGAATCCAGTGTTGGTTTTTTGAGTAGTGTGGTCACTCTTGCCTCCTTGAGGGCATCGGGGAAACAGCCAGTTGACAAGGAGATGTTAATGAGATGAGTGAGGAAAGGAAGGAGGTCAGAAGCAATGGACTGGAGAAGGTGGGAAGGGATAGGATCCAGGGGGCAGGTGGTTGGGCGGGCAGAAGTAATCAAAGTGAGAATTTGATTTGGAGATAGAGGGGTGAAAGAGGAGAGAGTACTGGATGTGATGGATGGTAAGGTGATTTCAGAAGGTGTGGTGGAGAATGAAGAGCGTATGTCATCTATCTTTTTTACAAAGTAGTTGACAAAGTGGGTTGGTAGGAGGGTGGAGGGAGGAGGTAGTCTGGGGGAGTCAAGCAGATTAGAGAAGATGGAAAAAAGTTTTTTGGGGTTAGAGTAAGAGGATTCAATTTTTGTTTGATAAAAAGAGCTTTTTGCTGCAGAAATAGAGGCAGCGAAGGAGGAAAGAAGAGACTGGTAGGCAAGAAGATCAGCTGGGTGTTTGGATTTCCGCCATTTCCTTCCTTTGTCTCTCTGATGCTGCTGCATTTAAAGAGAGTCATAAACACCATATACTCTTTCTAGGTAATCACCCAGTTTAATGCAACCTTTAAATTCACACATGTATGAAACTTATGCAGTCTTTTTTCCCTATGGAACCTTTTTTTCATTGTAATAGGAAACATTTCAACCCAACACAACAAAAAGATCTACTAAAGTTCTGTATTCATGTCACTATGTTTGGTGCTGCAAACCATTTTGTTGCAAACAAATTACATGCCTGCTTGGCTCCTGCTTTACATATAAAAAAGAGGCCCCTGAACAGTCAAACCTTCATGTGTATGCATGTTTCCAGTATAGAAACAAATCCACTTTCAGAAAAAAACTGTCTTTCAGCTTTCAAAAGGCCTGTGCTTCAGCTTTACCTTGTGTATTTTACATTTCTGATGCTGTTGCACTTAAAGAGTCATAAGCACCATATACTGTGTTTAAGTAATCACATGACAATTATTAACAGTTCCTTTGTGATTTTCATCCCAACACAAAAGAGCTACTAAAGCTTTGTATTCATGTCACTATATTGGTGAAAGCATCATCCAAGTAATTTGAGTCCATTTAGTAGCAAACAGAAATAAAAATATGCCCCTGATGAAAAAGATGCCCATCAAGTATAGAAAAACATCAGATTTGAGCTGTAATTGTGTTTCACACAAAACTGTCAGTACAAAAACTCATGTTCCCTTTACAAAGTTGTTTGAATAATTTCAGTTTAGTGTCATTCATATTTCATCCCTGTATAACATTCCATGTCTCTATGACTGTAGTGTTTAAAGCAATATTTTTGGCAAAAACTTATTTGAGAAGACAGGATTAAGTCGTGTTTACACGAAAATGGCGGACCCAAAGGCAGAGATGGTAGGCGGAGGAGTAATATTGAAAAGCTCAATAAGTGCAAAAGAAAATCCATGAAACAAAAAGCTGTTCAGCAAAAACGGCAGGCAAGGAAATCCAAAAATGAAGTAGCAGGACGTAAGACAAGACAGAAAAACAGATTAGCAAAATAAAACTGGAAACAGAAATTTACACAACCATAAACAGTATCTACAGGTAATATTGGGAGGGGGTAGGGGGTGAGAGGTTAAGTGATGAAGTAGAGCAGAAACAGATATGCAATTGCAGATGAATCTTCTGTAGCTATGGAAACCACCCAGGGGCCTCTTTATTATCCAGATAGACAAAGACACATTTGTTTACTGTGTCTCTAAGGTTGGCAAACCTGCAGGGCACTGATCACAACCAGATACTCTTAATGGCCACAGGGGGTGTTAAAGGCTATTTTCCAATTGTGCCAAAATCTGACTAAGTGATAATATTTTCTGAGGTGTGAAGCTGCATTTAGTCTGTAAAAAACACAGCCCTGTCATTCATTTAAATGGGCCATTCTGTTAAAGCAGCAGGGCTTTGTTTAAAAAAGCAACAACAAAAAGGGGTAACTAAGTCACTTCTTATGCTGGCACGTAATGTGACGTAATCCAGAAAGGTGTCCTGTCTTTGGCTGGGGTCAGGAATGGAGGGATTGATTATGGTCAGAGGGAGAAACTAGTGAATCAGAAAGGGCTTCATTGCCAAGTACGTTTTTTTTACACTTACAAGGAATTTGTCTTGGTGTTGGTGCATGTCACACATTCTCTAAATATAAGAAGGATAAGAATAATATAAACAATATAAGTATAAATATATAAACACAGTACGTATTAGTAAAGATAAAAATAAAATATCAAAATAAGTAAAATAAGTAAAAAAGGAATGGTACAGCAGAATAGATACAGTGGCATGAGGAGCCAGAGGTGGAGTGTGGGGAGAGTCAGGGTGGGTTCCGGGTCTTGTTGATAAGGCTAGTGGCGGAGAGGAAAAAACTGTTCATGTGGCGTGAGGTTTTGTTCCTGATGGACCTCAGCCTTCTGCCAGAGGGGAGTGGCTCAAAGAGTTTGTGGCCGGGGTGGTAGGGGTCAGCCACAATCTTTCCAGCATGCTTCACAGTCCGGATGGCATACACGTCCTGGAGCGGCTGCAGATTGCAGCCAATTGCCTTCTCTGCAGACAGAATGAGACGCTGCAGTTTGCCCTTGTCTTTGGCAGTGGCATCAGCATACCAGATGGTTATGGACGATGTGAGGATGGACTCAATGATGGCTGTGTAGAAGTGCACCATCATTGTCTTTGGCAGGTTGAATGTCTTCACCTGCCACAGGAAGTACATCCTTTGTTGTCCTCTCTTGATGAGGGTGCTGATGTTCAGCTCCCACTTGAGATCCTGGGAGATGATAGTTCCCAGGAAGCGAAAAGACTCCACAGTGTCAATTGTGGAGCCACATAGGGTGATGGGGGTAGGTGAGGCTGATTTCTTCCTGAAGACCACAACCATCTCCACTGTCTAGAGCGTTGAGCTCTAGGTTGTTTTGATTGCACCAGGTCACCAGGCCTCAGAGTAGGTAATAACTAAATGCAAAATAGACTCCACACAAATGGGTTTAGTTATTTCAAAGGTCTTTAAAGCTTCTCGCAACATAGTATATGTATATCTCCTATCTAAAAGGGCTGAGAAGAGGATTTTTGTGGCCTCTTTGAAATCTTCTCTCGTGGTACAAATTCTTTTGAATCTCAACAACTGAGACTTGAAGAAGCCAGCAAACGTATGTTTTGGATGGTAGCTGGTCCTATATAGCAACAAATGGCTGTCGGTCTCTTTGAAGAAAACTTTTGTGTCCAGTCTATGTGTGTTTGGAAAACGTGGACCTTTAGAGGTGGTAGTATCTAGAAAATCAACCGAATTTGGATGTAAAGTGGCCGTGAGCTTAATGGATTGTCTGTGCTGGTTAAGTTTCTCAAGAAACTGATAGAATTCTGCAGTTGAGTGTGTCCAAACCCCCCACACGTCATCCAGATATCTAAAATAATGTAAGGGATGTAAAGTGCAGGAGGCTAGAGCGCCTACCTCCCACTCAGCCATGAATATATTTGCATATGACGGCGTGAACACCCTTCCCATCGCTGTACCAGAAATTTGGAGATAAGATTGACCTTCAAACTCAAAATTGTTCCTTGTGAGATTCATTTCTAACTGCTGTAGGATTTCTTTATCCGGTCTCGTAATATCAGGATATTTCTGGAAAATTTTCCTCACAGATGCGAGTCCTTCGGGTGTAGAAATATTGGTGTAAAGGCTGCAAACATCCATGGTGAACAGCATGGCTGTAGATGAAATGTCCAATTGCTTAATTTTTTAACAAAGTCATATGTATCTTTAATGTATGAATCATGTTTTGTACAACCCCAAATCAGAAAAAGTTGGGACATTATGGAAAACACAAATAAAAAAAGAAAGTAGTGATTTCTAAATGTACTTTGACTTGTATTTCATTGCAGACAATGTGAACACAAAATATTTCATGTTTTGTCTGGTCAACTTAATTTCATTTGTAAATATACATCCTTTCCTGTCATTCAGACCTGCAACACAGTCCAAAAAAGGTTGGGACAGGAGCAATTTAGGGCTAGTAATCAGGTAAATTGGTTAAATAATGATGTGATTTGAAACAGGTGATGTCAACAGGTGATTGTAATTATGATTTGGTACAAAAGCAGCATCCAAGAAAGGTGTAGTCCTTTAGGAGCAAAGATGGGCCGAGGATCGCCAGTTTTCCAACAAATACGTGAGAAAATTATTGAAATGTTTAAAAACAATGTTCCTCAAAGAAAGATAAGACATTTGCTTATTTCACCATCAACAGTGCATAACACAATTAAAAGATTCAAGGAATGAAGAGGAATTTCAGTGCGTAAAGGACAGGGGTGCAAGCCTAAGCTGAACAACCGTGATCTCCGATCCCTCACTTCAAGTGATCACGGTCACTTCATCAAGAATCGTCATTCATCTATAAGCGATATCACCACATGGGCTCAGGACTACTTTGGCAAACCTTTGTCAAGTACCACAATATGTAGTTACAGCCACAAATGCCAGTTAAAACTGTACTGTGCCAAAAGGAAGCCCTATGATAACAGTGTCCAGAAGCGCCGTCAACTTCTCTGGGCTCGGAGGCATCTGGGATGGACCATCACACAGTGGAAACGTGTACTGTGGTCAGACGAATCAGCATTTCAGGTATTTTTTGGGAGAAATGGACACCGTGTGCTCCGGACCAAAGAAGAAAAGGATCATCCAGACTGTTACCAGCAACAAGTCCAAAAGCCAGGGTCTGTCATGGTATGGGGTTGTGTCAGTGCCCTTGGCAAAGGTAACTTGCACTTCTGTGATGGCACCAATAATGCTGAAAAGTACATAGAGATTTTGGAGCACAATATGCTGCCTTCAAGAAGACATCTTCTCCAGGGACGTCAATGCATATTTCAACAAGATAATGCAAAACCACATTCTGCACACATTACAAAGTCCTGGCTGTGGAGGAAGAGGATACGGGTACTTGACTGGCCTGCCTGCAGTCCCGACCTGTCTCCAATAGAGAATGTGTGGCGCATTTTGAAGCGCAAAATGCAACAACGAAGGCCCCGTACTGTTGCCCACCTTTCGACTTGTTTGCGGCAAGAATGGGACAAAATTACACCTGAAACACTTCATCACGTGGTGTCTTCAGTCCCTAAACGTCTTTTAAGTGTTGTGAAAAGGAATGGCAACATTACAAAGTGGTAAATGCTTTACTGTTCCAACTTTTTTTGAAATGTGTTGCAAGAACCAAAATAGGAATTTTGTTTATTTGAAAAAAGAACAATACAAATCATGAGGAACACATTAAATTATGTGCTGTTGTATTGTCTGCAATGAAATACAAGTCAAAGTACATTTGGAAATCACTACTTTCTTTTTTTATTTGTGTTTTCCATACTGTCCCAACTTTTTCTGATTTGGGGTTGTAGATAATGGGTTCAGATAATGGTCAATAAATATGGCTGAGTGGTAGGTCTCACTATTGCAATCCGACACAATAGGTCTTCCTGGAGGAATTTTGAAGGGGACGCTCCATTTATCAGCTGCTTTATGAAGTTTTGGCAGTATGTAGAAACGTCAGGCTCTGGGTTCCACATTATCTAGAAGGAAGCTTTTTTGTTTATTGTTGATAAATTTCTTGTTGTGGAGGGAGGTTACAATCTTGTCCACCAGTGGAATCGTATCTTTGTAGATAGGGTTATCCAATGTAGTATAATATTGTGTGTTTGTGTTGTCTCTGACCTACAAAAATATAATTTGCTCTGCTCCTGAATGACCACTGCACTGCCCTTATCCGCCGGTTTGATTACAATGTCATTGTTGTTGCTGAGTTGTTCTAATGCAATAGTTTCAAACTCTGATAAATTAGGTGGGATAAATTTAAAACTGTATTGATTGTGAAGAGTGTTCATATCAGATTGAATAAGTTTTGTGACTTCAGATGGCAACTGAGCATTGACTGGTGCCCACGTAGATTTAGGTAGAAAGGGCAGTGGTGTGGTCTCAGATCTGTCCTGATAGTAAACTGCTAACTTAAAGGGATACTTCACCAATTTAGCATTTACCTTTGTATCAGTAGAAACCCGGTAGTATTTCTGAATGACTGTGTGTCCCTCCCTCATGTCCCCCTGAGATGGGACATCTCTGCATTGGGGGTATGGAAAACATTCCTCCAATGATGCAAAATGACTATTTTTAAGAGTATTGAACGTGTCTTTCTTAGTCTGCTTCTGGATGGTTGGAATAAAGGTTAAACCTTTGTTAAGTAAATCTGTCTCTGCTGCAGTCAGTTTGAGTGTTGTAGAGAGATTGACAACGGTTTTATGCCCCGTTCAATCTTGATTATGGGGATTGGTCATTTAAATGGAACATCCAGTGGTCAAACATGTATTGTGAGGCCATACTGGTCCAGTGAATGTGGTCTGGTCCTGTTGAGAAATGACCTCTTACTAACTGTGGGATGTGGTCAGGGTAGGCCACTAAGTGCTAATTCAGTGTCATGATGTTAGGGTTGGGGTTAGGTAAAGGGGTAATGACGACGATCAACAAGTGATGATTCTTAACCCTTGTGTTGTCTTCCCCGGTCTATTTTGCCTGTTTTATGAAGCATAAAGTATACATTTTCCAATTCTGTGTTACATTTTCTAAGCCAACTTCATTACAACTTATCACCGCTAGTTTTACACTTATGTCTGGAATTCATGGTCAATAAACCTCATTCATATTAAAATATGCCTAATTTTGAGGTAAAAAACCCCAAAATGATGAACTTTAGCTAATTTTTCAGATAAGAGGAACGTATGTTGATGCATAATTACAGCCTGTTTTGTGTATGGAACCATCCATGTTATTTGTGGGCAATTTGGTTGAAAGAAACCCATATTTTTGATACAGATCTTTGAAAACGGGTCAAACTTGACCCGAGGACCACACAAGGGTTAACTGATAGCTGTTGCAAGTGGCAATAGTCACAGCACATACACTATTTTAATGTTTGGACTTTGTATATATAACCCTCTGTGTGCACGTTGTCTTCTGTGGTGGTGCAACATTTTGAACATGTTTTTTTAGCATAGTCTTATAGATGGCATGCTAACTAAAGAAACACGACAATGTATAAAAGGCTCCATTACCTTGTACCTCAGGTTATGGCTCCGTAACAGACGTTTTTATAAAAATAGGCTAACGATTGTGTCATAACCAAGCGACCTACTGTCGCATTGTAGAGAAATTACCGTACAATACAGGAGAAGCTCGCAGGCAGTTTGGACTTACCTTAGCTGTTTAGTTTAATTACTAATGTTAACTATCATTTTAGTTAGCAATAATTAGCCTGTGCCTATGTTATCTCCTTACATATACCTACGCTCTCCGTCTCTGCAAGATTGGGAATGATTGAGATTTCTCTTGGTACAGCTACCAGAAGACTTACAACGTTCAGACATGTTGCTCATGTCACATCTACGGTGATGAGCTCAGTTTGCAGCTGCGTAGTAACGCTCGAGCCTAACTGAAAAGTGATTCTAATAGACTTCACTTGTCTCCGTCCAGAGCAACGGAGTCACTCGGTCCATTTCTATATAGGTCTATTGTTTTGTATGGTCACAGGTGGGGGCTTAAGTTTGGGTGCCCAGGTTTGCCTGGAGGTCAAGGTGCCCGCAGGTAGGCCCTTTTTCCTGAATGTATACCCGGGGAGGCTTGAAACAAGCTGGCGTGGTATTCGGGGCACAGGGAAAGTAAAAACAAATCACTATTTTGTACCATTTAAAAGGCTCAAAATATCACCAAACTTAACGGTAGCATAAAGAGGGTCCCTACATGTTAACGAAAGCATTGAGAACTTTGTAAGTGTGCAGACAGTTTATTGAAAAGATAGATTATAAAGACACTCGCGTTCATGTTTACATGCGGCAACAGACTACCTAGTGCTTCCACAGGATATACACTAAAGAGATGGCAGATTATTCAACCGAATTTCAAAACATCAACAACGAAGTCTTTTAGTTTGATGGACATAGTTATCTCTTTTTGAAAGGGCTACGAGAGAGAGAGCTACTTCGGGAAACTGGTGGTGTACCTGCGGACATTGTGAAGCTATGGCCACCAAACAGAAGTGTCTGTGTTGCACAGAGTGGGACCGGTTGTGTCGCGACACCCAAGAGACGGTGATTTGTCTGCAGATTTGCCCTCTCTGATAAGCATGGCTGTACTTGAAACTTTTTTTCCATGTGCCGAAAATAAATTAGAAACGGCAACCCAGACCGGAGGGACCAGATGGACAGTTATCCACTGAGTAAGTACACTAGACAAGTTGTGTTTTACATTGGTGCAAATTATTTCTGTACACTTCACAAAGTTCTCAATGCTTCGGTTATCATGTAGGGACCTTCATTGTGCTACCGTTGAAGTTTGGTGATATTTTGAGCCTTTTTAGTGGTACAAAATAGTGATTTGTTTTTACTTTCCCTGTGCCCCGAATACTAGCATTTTAAGCTAATCAGCGGTCCATGCTAGCTTGTTTCAAGCTACAAACACATTTGATTAGGTTTGATTTGCACCGGAATTGTCCTTTAAGTGTTGTCAAGTTATAACGATTAAGTGCTGCTGTAAATCAGCCACGAACATCAGCATTGTTGCCAACTGTCCACTTGCTATTGAAAATGTCTTCTTTTACATTTTAATTGGAATGAACCTAAAAGTTTGCAGTGTACTTAATAATTTGTTATTTTAGTACTTTAAAAGTCACCAGAAGTGCAGGAAACAAGTCTCTGAAACCAAGAGACAGAAGCCTGCTTTGGTTTTCATAGTCTTTGCGAATTGTTGAGGTATCAAAGTTAAGCAGTATGGCTGCAGTCCATCAGTGTGACTCTAAGAAACACCAAACTGCATACAAAAACCAAAGGAAAAGACAAGTTGAAAGGGTTTTGCACATAAGTCCGTTGTAGCTTGAAGAAAAAAAATCACTCATTAATTTCCACAGGAAACATGACATATTTGCAATTGAACACATGAGTTTGGGACAAGGGTAGAACGAGATAAATCAATTGTACGACAGAGTTTGAGTTAGAGAGCTGAGATCTCTCTCCTCCTCCAACTGATGAGACACAGGACGGAGCAGTGCTCTGCTTTCCACAACTCTTCACCACCTCCTGCAGGAAGCTGACACCTCCTTGGTTTGAAGTGATGCCCATTCACATTTTGCTTTCCTCCATATCTCTGCTCACTGTAGCTCTCAACCTGCTCATCATCATCTCAGTCTCTCACTTCAGGCAAAGATTATTGTCTCAACAATGGAAGTTTTAGACACATGAACCCTTTGTGTCAGTTTCCGGGTCCTGATATTGTGCATGGTGGCTTGATGTCTCACTGTCAGGGCTTAGTGGGATGCTTGGGGGAGCCATCAATGATATTATTATAAAGTAACAACTATTCTGCTCATACTGTGATAATCAAACTGACTGCTCGGAATAAGGCCTGTTTGTGACAGATCAGAAAAAAACCTCATGAGTGTTTTTGGAATGACCGTTTCCATTGTTTCAGAAAGAACTAACATAACATGTTTGTTTCTCATTTAGATATGATAACTTGTTGGTTTAAGACAGTGTTAGGGAAAGTAACCTTTACCTATACAGGGGAAGTTCAGTGGAACAAGTTAGACCGGCAAATTAAAGTAATTTCCAGCACGAACTCTTTTAAAAAGAGAATCAAGGCTAGGTTCCTGGAGAGGGTAGTGGAATAGAGCAGGGGGCCAGTTACCATTTTTCCATCCATCCATCGTCATCCGCTTATCCGTGATCGGGTCGCGGGGGGAGCAAATCCAGCAGGGGACCCAAAACTTCCCTTTCCCGAGCCACATTAACCAGCTCTGACTGGGGGATCCCGAGGCGTTCCCAGGCCAGGTTGGAGATGTAATCCCTCCACCTAGTCCTGGGTCTTCCCCGAGGTCTCGTCCCAGCTGGACGTGCCTGGAACACCTCCCTAGGGAGGCGCCCAGGGGGCATCCTTACCAGATGCCCGAACCACCTCAACTGGCTCTTTTCGATGTGAAGGAGCAGCGGCTCTACTCCGAGCTCCTCGTGAATGACTGAGCTTCTCACCCTATCCCTAAGGGAGACGCCAGCCACCCTCCTGAGGAAACCCATTTCGGCCGCTTGTACCCTGGATCTCGTTCTTTCGGTCATGACCCAGCCTTCATGACCATAGGTGAGGGTAGGAACGAAAACTGACCGGTAGATCGAGAGCTTTGCCTTCTGGCTCAGCTCTCTTTTTGTCACAACGGTGCGATAAACTGAATGTAATACCGGCCCCGCTGCGCCGATTCTCCGACCAATCTCCAGCTCCATTGTCCCCTCACTCGCGAACAAGACCCTAAGGTACTTAAACTCCTTCACTTGGGGTAAGGACTCATTCCCTACCTGGAGAAGGCACTCCATCGGTTTCCTGCTGAGAACCATGGCCTCAGATTTAGAGGTGCTGATCCTCATCCCAGCCGCTTCACACTCGGCTGCAAACCGATCCAGTGAGTGCTGAAGGTCACAAGCCGATGATGCCATCAGGACCACACCATCTGCAAAGAGCAGCGATGAGATCCCCAGCTCACCGAACTGCAACCCCTCCCCACCACGACTACGCCTCGATATCCTGTCCATAAATACTACGAACAGGATTGGTGACAAAGCGCAGCCCTGGCGGAGGCCAACCCTCACCTGGAACGTGTCCGACTTACTGCCAAGAACCCGGACACAGCTCTCGCTTTGGTCATACAGAGATTGGATGGCCCTGAGAAGGGACCCCCTCACCCCATACTCCCGCAGCACCTCCCACAATGTATCCCGGGGGACCCGGTCATATGCCTTCTCCAGATCCACAAAACACATGTAGACTGGATGGGCATACTCCCAGGCTCCCTCCAGGATCCTTGCGAGAGTAAAGATCTGATCCGTTGTTCCACGACCAGGACGGAATCCGCATTGTTCCTCTTCAACACGAGGTTCGACTATCGGCTTAACCCTCCTTTCCAGCACCTTGGAGTAGACTTTACCAGGGAGGCTGAGAAGTGTGATACCCCTGTAATTGGTACACACCCTCTGGTCCCCCTTTTTGAACAGGGGAACCACCACCCCGGTCTGCAACTCCTTTGGCACTGTCCCAGACTTCTACGCAATGTTGAGTAGGTGTGTCAACAAAGACAGCCCCTCCACACCCAGAGCTTTCAGCATTTCTGGACGGATCTCATCAGTCCCTGGGGCTTTGCCACTGTGGAGTTGTTTGACTACCTCAGTGACCTCCACCAGGGAAATGGACGACAATCCCCCGTCATCCTCCAGCTCTGCCTCTAACAAAGAGGGCGCATCAGCTGGATTTAGGAGTTCCTGAAAGTGCTCCTTCCACCGCCCTATTACCTCCTCAGTTGAGGTCAGCAACGTCCCATCCTTACTGTACACAGCTTGGATGGTTCCCCGCTTCCCCCTGCTGAGGTGGCGAACGGTTTTCCAGAAGCGCCTTGGTGCCGACCGAAAGTCCTTCTCCAAACTTCTCCCACACCCGCTGCTTTGCCTCTTTCACGGCTGAGGCTGCAGCCCTTCGGGCCCCTCGGTACCTTGCAACTGCCTCCGGAGTCCTCTGGGATAACATCCCGGAAGGACTCCCTCGCACGGCTTCCCTGACCACCAGTGTCCACCGCGGTGTTCGTGGATTACCGCCCCTTGAGGCACCTAAGACCACAGCTCTCAGCCGCAGCTTCAGCAATGGAAACTTTGAACATTGTCCACTCAGGTTCAATGCCCCCAGCCTCCACAGGGATGCATGAAAAGCTCCGCCGGAGGTGTGAGTTGAAGGTCTGTCGGACAGGGGCTTCCTCCAGACGTTCCCAATTTACCCGCACTACCCATTTGGGCTTACCAGGTCTGTCCAGAGTCTTCCCCCACCCTCTGACCCAACTCACCACCAGATGGTGATCAGTTGACAGCTCTGCCCCTCTCTTCACCCGAGTGTCCAAAACATACGGCCTCAGATCAGATGAAACGATTATAAAATCGATCATTGACCTTCGGCCTAGGGTGCTCTGGTACCAAGTACACTTATGAGCATCCCTATATTCGAACATGGTGTTTGTTATAGACAATCCATGACTAGCACAGAAGTCCAATAACAGACAACCACTCTGGTTTAGATCAGGGAGGCCGTTCCTTCCAATCACGCCTCTCCATGTGTCTCCATCATTGCCCACATGTGGGTTGAAGTCCCCCAGCAGAACTATGGAGTCCCCCACCGGAGCCCCATACAGGACTCCATTCAAGGTCTCCAAGAAGGCCGAATACTCTGAACTCTTGTTTGGTGCATATGCACAAACAACAGTCAGAGTTTTCCCCCCAACAACCCGCAGGCGTAGGGAGGCGACCCTCTCATCTACCGGGGTATACTCCAACGTAGCGGCGCTCAGCTGGGGGCTTGTGAGTATCCCCACACCCGCCTGGCGCCTCACACCCCGGGCAACTCCGGAGAAGAAAAGAGTCCAACCCCTCTCCAGGAGTATGGTTCCAGAACCGAGACTGTGCGTAGAGGTAAGCCCCACCAGAGCAGAGCTCTGTACCTAATTGACAGACAATTAGACCTAATTAGGAACCGCCAATAAATAACACTAAATCGCTAAATGAGCTTCAAACTCAAGTTCCCCAGCTTAAAATAACTCACCGCTGTCGGCTATGGCCGATGAACAGGCTGCACGGTGTAAACAGCCGTGGCCCGCCTGCCTGCTTAGGTCAGGTTTAGATCAGACCAAAAGGCAGAGTCCTCTACATCCAACCTCACTGTTACTCCACTCCATACCTCAGACCACTTCTTCATCTCTTTCTCTCTGCCACTATCCCAAGCTCACAACCATGTCTCAAGAGACACTATACCTGTCCGCCGTAATATTCGCTCACTCTCTCTTTCTTCTCTATCGGCATGTACTTTATCAAACCTCCCTCCATCTGACTCTTTCTTACTCATGCCTCCCAACGCTGCCACAGAAACTCTACTCTCTACTCTCTCCTCTCTCGACTCTCTCTGCCCTCATACTTCACGACAGGCTCGCAAGTCCTCCCCAGCGCCGTGGTTATCTGACTCAGTACGTGCTGAAAGATCAACTATATGGGCAGCGGAAAGGAAATAGCGGAAATCTAAACACCCAGATCATCTTCTTACCTATCAGTCTCTTCTTTCTTCCTTCGCTGCCTCTATTTCTGCAGAAAAAAGCTCTTTTTATCAAACCAAAATTGAATCCTCTTTCTCAAACCCCAAAAAACATTTTTCCATCTTCTCTAACCTGCTAGATTTCCCCAGTCCACCTCCACCCTCCTATCAACCCACTTTGTCAACTATTTTGTAAAAAAGATAGATGACATACGCTGTTCATTCTCCACCACACCTTCTGAAATCACCTTACCATCCATCACATCCAGTACTCTCTTCTCTTTCACCCCTCTATCTCCAAATCAAATTCTTACTTTGATTACTTCTACCCGCCCAACCACCTGCCCCCTGGATCCTATCCCTTCTCACCTTCTCCAGTCCATTGCTCCTGACCTCCTTCCTTTCCTCCCTCATCTCATTAACATCTCCTTGTCAACAGGCTGTTTCACCGATGCCCTCAAGGAGGCAAGAGTGACCCCACTACTCAAAAAAACAAAACTTGTCTCCTCTGATGTAAATAACTATAGACCCGTCTCTCTTCTTCCATGTCTATTCTAAGACTCTTGAGCGTGCAATTTCTAATCAACGCTCTACCTATTTTCACCAGAACAACCTTCTTGACCCCCACCAGTCTGGCGTCAAGGCTGGTCATTCAACAGAAACTGCCCTCCTTGCTGTCACCGAGCACCTTCACATTGCTAGAACAACCGATCTCTCTTCCATCATCATCCTTTTGGATCTTTCTGCTGCCTTTGACACAGTGAACCACCAGATCCTCATTTCGACACTCCGGAATCTGGGTGTCTCAGGCTCTGCGCTATCATTGCTCACATCTTACCTGGCAGACCGAAACTAATGGGTAACTTGGAGAGGATCTAGCTCAGATCCTTGCCCACTCAAAACTGGGTCTGTCATTCAGTCACATTCAGTAATATAATGCCATTGTTAGTATACCTCCATTTTTACAACAAAACATTATCAGATAATCATTAAAGTCACCCAGGAAAGATTGAAGTAATTGCATCCTTTATTCTAGATTCTTTAAACCTTTTGTGACTTCAGAAACTGCTTCATTAGAGTATTGGGGAAAACAATTGTAACAAAGCTTATTATTTTAATATTTTATGAACATCAGATATGCTATATATCTCATAAATTAAGTGTAAACTCTCATGTTGAATTTTTAGAAGTGTACAGAAAGTATAATTAATCGGAGTAAACTGCAAAGCCTGAGAAGAAATAATGGCACTTGAATGATAAAGTAGGATATAATCAGCATGGTATATCATCAAAATATTAATCTCAGAAATGTGATTCCAAAATAACACATTACTTGAGTTGCATGTAAGAGAAAATGTGTTTTTGCATATACTTCAAATATATGCAGTTATAAGATTTCTAAATATTATTTTAAGTATTTCAAAGTTGGCTCCTCTTGAGGGTTTCGTACATATGTATACATGGCTTAACTGCCTCAAAATAATTATTTATAATGGCTTTAACTGACCCCACACAAAGTGATACAATTTGTACACTTCATGTCTTTTGCAACACATTAATTTGATGTTATGAACTTCAATGTATAAACTCGTTTGTCTTGTTTGTGTTGTTGTGTTTCATATATTATAGACTGATATGGACCTGTAATAAAGTTAACATTGAATTAGGCATGAATCAGATAACAACATGAGACTATTATGTGATATGAATGGATGGTGTCATCTTGAGTTTGCTGTGTGATTCAGCTGTCTGTCTCTCTGCAGGTGATCGTTAGAGCAACTGGGAACAGCTGAGGTTGTTCCAGTTGCAGGAGGTTATTTAAGTCTGGTTGACTCTCCACTCTGCTGCAGCTTTGCTCCTCTCCTGTCTGCTTTAGTTCTCTTCTCTGCTCCTATCAACCTTTACAACAACCACACATGTGTATATTGTCCACTCACGCCCATCACCCAATACTAACTTCACTGATATCAGTCTATAACTTTGGATCCAAACAATAAATCTTATATTTCCAAGGAAGTTATAGAGCGTGTATTACATAGAAGGAAAGGCAAGGAGAAAGGAGAAGGATAAATTTGAAACCCACTGCTCCACTATGAATATGATAAAAGAAATATCTTAGTGTTCTTAATGAGGGGGAAAAAGCTGATGAATTAAATTACTTTTATGCAAGGTTTTGATATATGCCGTGCTGCTCCCTGCGCTACTACAACCACTATTTCTAGCCACTGTTTATTAACTATACTGTGATGCACCCCAACGGCACGTCAGACACCACCTACCAAGAGCCTGGGTCTGTCCCAACTGACCCTTCCTATAAGGGAGTTTTTCCTCGCCACTGTTGCACTGAGTGATTGCTCTTGGGGGGATTTGTTGTTTTTTTGTAAATCATAGAGTGTGGTCTAGACCTACTCTATCTGTAAAGTGTCTTGAGATAACTCCTGTTATGATTTGATACTATAAATACAATTGAATTGAATTCATTAGCCGAGTTTTAGTAGGATAAAATAGAGTCTCTAGACTCAAAATCCCCAAAAATCCCTACTGACCAGCATGTTGTAGAGAGTCTTTTCTCACCCACCTGCCCTAGGAAGGCTGCTGGACCAGATGGCATTTCTGGGTCTCTGCTGAAATTGTGCAGCGTAGAGCTGGCAGAGGCCTTGTGTCATATTTACCAAAAGTCTCTGGACTTGCATGTTGTTCCTTCCACTTGGAAAAGCTCTATTATTATTATTCACCTTCCTAAAAAGTTATGCTGTAAGGATTATAATGTATACCACCCAGTTATTTTGAGAAAGTAATTAGGCTTGTTCGAGATGAACTGCGCCTCGCCTGTAAAGTGGACGAGAGCAGGCGGCAGCTGCGGGGGGCGGTGACAATAATACACTGACACATTTTCCATCAGCCTTAAAAGCATATAAATGAAGTCACAAAAATGTTTGACCATCTGTAGGCTACCTGAGGTCCGTTTCAGGTAGGAGGTTCAACAAACTCTGAGTCTGAGCCTGACCTCTGAGTTGATTTATCCTGAGATGGGAAACTCAAGAGTTTTCAGTTTCAAAACAGCTGATTCGAGTTGGTTCAATCAACTCAGAGTAGGTTGACTCAGGGTTACGCATGTGCACCAAAGACTGCATGAATGGAGCCATGATACGATTCACCATGGTAACAACCACAAACAAACGGGTCGGCGGAAATACTCATATGCGAGTTTGAACATGTATTTAGTTAAAAAAGCAACACAGTGGCTGCTGCAACAGAGAGAGAATTTGTGTTTGAGAAAATTGCTGCTAGAGTAAATGCGTATATTCCAATATAATGTATGTCTGTATTAGCTTCTCTGCATTGGCTCCCTGTAAAATTCCGGATTGAATTTAAAATCCTTCTCCTGACCTACAAAGCTCTAAATGGTCAAGCACCATCATATCTTGAAGAGCTCATTTTTTTTTTTTTACTTAACCTTTATTTAACCAGAAAGAGACTCATTGAGATTAAAAATCTCTTTTTCAAGAGGGTCCTGGCCAAGGCAGGCAGCAGTACAACCACACATACAGTACATGCAAATACAAAATACACAAAAAACACTAATAACATAGAACAACAAAAACAGCAAATCCCTCAAAGTCAACCAGAATGCTAAACATGTCAGGGAAAACATCTGCAGCCAGATGTGGCTGCCTCCGAGTCAAACAACATCCTCTTAAAAGTGACCAATGAGACTAGTTCAGTAAATTTCATGGATTTCTGTAACTTGTTCCATGTAGAAGGAGCAGCAAACTTAAGCACCTGTTTCCCCAGCTCAGTCCTAACCTTTGGAACAGACAGAAGGAAAAGATCCTGGGAACGAAGATTGTAAGTCCCGGTACTATTTACTTTGATGTAGGTCAGAAGGTAGGACGGAAGGAGACCTAAGATAGCCTTGTATATGAAAATATGCCAGTGCTGAAGTCTCCGTGTTGATAGAGAAGGCCATCCAACACGTTCATATAGTTCACAATGGTGAGTGAGAGCTTTCATACCAGTGATGAACCTCAGAGATCCGTGGTATACAGTGTCCAATGCATGTAAACTTTTAGATGAAGCATGCATGTATAAAACATCACCATAGTCAAGTACAGACATAAAAGTGGCAGGTACTCATAGTACCTTACTGTCCCACTAGAGCACTGCGCTCCCAGAATGCCGAGTTACTTGTGGTTCCTAGAGTCTCTAAAAGTAGAATGGGAGCCAGAGCCTTTAGCTATCAGGCTCCTCTCCTGTGGAACCAGCTCCCAGTCTGGGTCCGGGAGGCTGATACTGTCACCACATTTAAGAGTAAACTTAAGACTCTCCTCTTTGATAAAGCTTATAGTTAGGGAGTGAGGAGTTGCAGCATCTGCCTAGCCCGGCCCACCTGCTTCTCTGTCCCAGAAATGTTTGTTACTAACCTTGCCCTGGGAGCTTGCTCCCCGGAGTCGTTCTGTTTCTTTTCACCCAGGGTGAAATCCTGGGAATAGGATGGCACCAAAATCATGGTTCCAGCTGTTGCCGTGGTTCTGCTGAAATTCCCTGCTATGTCGTGCTGCTCCCTGCGCTACTACAACCACTATTTCTAGTCACTGTTTATTATCTATACTGTGATGCACCCCAACGGCACGTCAGACACGTCCTACCAAGAGCCTGGGTCTGTCCCAGGTTTCTTCCTATAAGGGAGTGTTGCACTGAGTGATTGCTCTTGGGGGATTTGTTGGGTTTTTTGTAAATCATAGAGTGTGGTCTAGACCTACCCTATCTGTAAAGTGTCTTGAGATAACTCCTGTTATGATTTGATACTATAAATAAAATTGAATTGAATTATCATATTTAATCATAAGTATAGCTAATATTACTGAAAATCTATTTAATTTAGGTGCAATACTGCATCAAAAGTCCTAGGCCTACTAGTCCCATTCTGAGGCTGCATCACCATTAACAGAATTATAATTTATAATCTTTTATTTCAAAGGGTTTACATCATTCACCTGCAATCCTGTGGAACTCCTTTTTAATGACTGACTGGTCTGTGTCCAGGGAACACTACAAATGTTTAAACTCCTTACTTTCACTGACCCGTATACGGGACACTCACGCTCAAAGTGGACGCTGCTTAAACTTTATAAATTTGACGCATTAAATCTTCCAAATATATGGTCATGCAGCACATTGGTTGAACGCTTAGACTGTCAGGATTTAATTAAGCCCAAACACAAAGCATAAGATGATTTATAGCAGTTATACAACGTTTCAGAGCGATCTCTTCTGACGGCGCTTTATTAAAATGCTCTGCATCACCAAGGTTGTAGAGACAACTGTAATGCAACACTGTGAATGTGCTCGGATGTAGAGCATGTCCATGATGGGTGACGTTAGTGATAAGAGGATGGATAAGGTTATGTAGCCTACATAACTGATAGACTGGGAAGAAAAACCATACCGCTCAAATAGGAAGTTATCTGGAAATTAAAATGTGTCAATATCATCTTCCGACTTATCTTTAACTCCCTGCCATACAGCGTCTTCATCAACGGGATCGTCAATAAAAGGAAATGCCATGTTTTGAGAAAAAACAAATGTTTTAAAGTCTGCCTAACGGTTAATAAACCAATGTTTTTTTTATTCACGCCAATATAACAAACTGCGCTGTAATGCTCCTGATACAGACTGAATGAATGAATGAGGAAATGAAGAGCTCTGTGTCAGAGGGAGGAGCGTTAATTCTCTTCATACATCCATGGGGAGGAGTCTGAGAGAAACTCGAGGTTTCTTGAAAAAAAAACCCGCTCCCAACCAGGTTAGGTTCATAGGCTCAGTTAACATAGTAACTGACTCTGAGGTTAAGTTACCTCTCTTTCTGAAACAGAACACCCAGAGTTTCCCTCATCTCAGGCTTAACAAACTCAGTTTCCCTCATCTCAGGCTTAACAAACTCAGAGTTTCCACTAATCCTCCTACCTGAAATGGACCTCTGTAGTTTGCAGACATGGTTGAGGAAATCGCATATGCATTTTTGATGGCTGAGGAAATTCAATATGAAGAGATGCCCCTCCTTATCCACAGAGTTCAACTTCAACAGAGCAGGTGATTTAACGCTAAACATTGCAAAGAACAATGCACACATGGCCATGGTTCATTTAACTTAACGTCGCGTTCAGTAAAAGCACTTATCAGTTTTGATGATGCTCCTAAATGATCAGGTAATAATGAATTTTTTCTACATCTTTGCCAAATTAAAACACTCATAAAAACGATTGAATAATAGAGGAATATCTTATATATAATTTGTAATCATTTATTCAGCCTACCCTTTGTCGCTACATTGGATGAAGCCCTACAGGGATAATGGGCACCTTCCTGTTAGGCAGAGGCACTTTAACAGAAAGCTCAATGCAGCACGTGTGGCCATTGAGCATGCATTTGGCATCTTAAAGTCAAAGTTCAGGAGGCGTCTGCACATGAAGGAAGTGGCAAACGTCAGTGCAGCAGTCACAACATGTTGCATTCTACACAACATTTGTTTGGATTCTGGTGACCGGGTTGATGAAGATGAGCAGGGTCTTCTTCAACTCAGAGAAGACATTGAGGATCCACACACCCACCACAGCCCAACAACCATGATGCCTCTCGTTACTGAGACATGATATGTGCCCACCTGTTAAGGATAAGATACAATTTAGTTTACAGTCATACCCCCTTTTTTTCTCTTTCATTTACACGTTTTTTGTGAGCTGGTGTGCAGTATGCCACAGGGTGATGGGAGGCACCTCGGGTCAAATGCCAAGTTTAAGATAGTAATACAATGTTGCAATGTTTTAAAAGGCTCTAAGCAGTGTTGCAGCAAATGTGTAAGGGTCATTATAACCAATTGAATGACTTGAACCTTTGAGACAGTTACCTTACAGGCATTTTGAGTTGAAGTGCCTCTACATTATCAAGACTTCTGCTGTGCCTACTAGTGGCAGCTCGTGGTAACTGGGTGGTAAGAACCCAGGCTAAATCCGCAGGGGATCATGGGAGTATTTCACCATTGTGAATGTGAACCATCTAACCACTGCTCATTTTCTGGTGTTTACGTTTCTTTATGTACCAATAAGACAACCACATAAATACCATTTTATGTCTTTATTTATAGTGATTTTCTTTTAGCAACCCAATATTTTCTTGTTGCTGCTTTCCAAATTATTTCAGTTGGGTCAAGATTTGACCCATGTAGGTCACCATCTTCTTTTCATGTGTCTCCACCTTGTCACTTCTGGCCTCACCAGTGACTCCAACGCAGCCATCCTTCTCAGCAGACCGGTATGGATCATGGAATGATGTTGTGCTCTTTTTCTGTACAGTAAGGTTTGTAGTGGGGATGGCAGTTGAGGGACCAGGCTGGTGATCTTCGTTGTCGGATGGATGAATAACTTCTGAGGGAGTTTGGCTGGGGAGGAGTGGTTATGGAGTTTGACTGGGGAAGAGAGGTGTGGAAATAATGGTGCCAGGCGGTGCACTCCCCACCCCGAGGCAACCAAATATTTCATTAATTTGCTGTAAAAAAGGACACTGAATTTTAGTCAAAATCAAGACAGGCACAACTTGGTATTTTAACATTCCTTGCTGTGATAATTTCATCCCTTCCAGAGTGTGCTGATGAAGCCCTGTAGCTGTGGGTGGAAAAATACTGAAAAGGAATTATGGAAGACTGATAGCTTTTCAGAAAGTCCTACTATAACATTTGAGACGTACATACAGAGCAGGCACTTACCAGGTAATATTCCCAGCTGATTTTGCCCTCTCCTGTTGCTCGAGATCTGTCCTTAGCTCTTTTGTAAGTGGTAAGCATGTTACCCAGTTTCTTCTTATCTTATCCAGTGTGAATGTGTATCTTCTCTTTCTGTGAAGGCATGTTCCATGTTCCGGTTGCTGGCTGTGTATGGTGCGGAGTGTGGGTGGGGGGAACTATAGGCTGGGGAGTAGGAGTAGAAGTAGGGCCCTGGGTGAATAGAGGTTGAGGAGTGGGGAAGACAGGAGGTTGGGTCATGACCATTGCTATTTGTGGGCTTACTACAGAGAAAGAGAGCCAGAACATTGAAAAGAATGGTCTACATGCATTTTAATATTCATGTTTGGCATAGTAAAAAGAGAATGTACCTTGATTGTTTTCTGCAGCTCTGACCTGCTCCAGTATGTCACTGGCATATCTGCTGTCTGAAAAAACCGATCTCACTCATTTCAATAATTGCCACCCACATGTATAATGGTATTGAGGTAACTGACTTTTCTTTTTTTTTACTCACTAGTTGTCAGTCTTTCGGCTGTTTCTCTGCTCACTCTAAGCATCACAGCACCTTGGTTATCCCTCACAGTGACGCTGATGTTTTCCTCCACTGTTTGTGATCAAAACCAGGTTCGGCAGGTGCCTTTTATACCGACCTAATTGTCAGACAGGCCTGAGTGCAGAGCTCACTCATGGACATCCTTCCACTCCACCATGACATGACCCCTTCCATTTCAGCAGAAACTCTACTCTTCCATCTGAGTAAAGTCACCAGGCTCACAAAGTGTTTAGCCAGAAACTCTAAATTTTTAGACAGGTCAACAATGATCATTTTAGCCAACGCCTTAATTTGAAATCATTTTGAATGTGCATGTACAAATAGACTTAAAGGGAGGCTGAAAACAGCACAGAATAAATTAATAAGAGACATTCTGAACTTGGGCCATAGGTCTCATATAGGAAGGTCACAATTTGTTGAGCTCAACTGGCTCCCTGTTGAGTCATGTTATTATGTCAAGGCTGACCATGGGTTAGGTTTGGGTTAAAACTCAGCACCCAGGTTGGGTGCTGCGAGGGGCACGGGTACAAGGGGACCACTGGTGTGGATGAAACACTTAAAGCACTCCTTAAAAAACAGGTTTGGTTATATAAAAGCCGTATAAAAGATGGACAGATATTAAAAGCAGGTAAAAAGAACCACTGGACAGGACAGACAGAGGGAGATTTAAAACTTTAAATTAAAGGTCAACTCCAAAACTGCCCTGATATCTCTCCTAGAAAATTTGCAAAATAAGTACATAAAATAAATAAAAAGATTTTATTTATATATATATATATATATATATATATATATATATATATATATATATATAGTTTTGTAAATAAATAGCCCGGCATCACGATACAAAATAGATTCTAGCCCAAATTTAAAACATCTTGTTGAAACTTAAAAGGTAAATTAAAATGTTTGGAAGGTCATCAATACTGTCTGAATTACTTGCCCGTGAGCTTAAAAAAAATACATGTACACATACCATTCATAATTATTAATAAGTGCTGTGTTACAAAGTGCTTTAAAAAGTAAAAGGTGCCACACAATAACCAGAATTTAAAATACATCCTAGAATAAAACCACACTGTTAGTAAAAACGCATAAAACCAATGGCATGTGTATCACTGTTAAAGTTTTGAGGCAAGTAATTCAATTTGTAATAATAACAATAATAATAATAATACATATTAGCAATAAAAACAGATGCCCAATCAAATCATTAAAATATAGTTAAGGCAGAATAAAACTTACAAAGGAAAACCAAGGCATCTTTAAAATATTTATTTAAAAAGACTAAAGATTAAAATATTACAACCCCAAATCAGAAAAAGTTGGGACAGTATGGAAAACACAAATAAAAAAAGAAAGTAGTGATTTCTAAATGTACTTTGACTTGTATTTCATTGCAGACAATACAACAGCACATCATTTAATGTGTTCAATTCCTATTTTGGTTCTTGCAACACATTTCAAAAAAAGTTGGAACAGTAAAGCATTTACCACTTTGTAATGTTGCCATTCCTTTTCACAACACTTAAAAGACGTTTAGGGACTGAAGACACCACGTGATGAAGTGTTTCTGTTAGGTTAGTAGGGAATTGTTGGACCCAAAATGCAGAGAACAAGCTGGCAGACAGGCAGGCGAGAGTGAAGTTCAGGATTTATTTAACAAAAAGGAGGGTTCAAACCAAGGGAGCCACAAAGGCAGGGCAAAAAAACACACAGAAGTCCAAAAGAAGAAGATGTCTAAAAAACAGGGAAACAGGAACAAAGAGACAAAACTCACAAAATGCAGACTGGCAGGGAAAGGACACAAACAGGAATGGAGGCAAACAAGACGGGAGGTATGTCTGAACTGACAGCAAAAACAACAAATGATCTGACCCCGAACAAGGGGAACACATAGACTAAATACAAAAGGTAACGAGCAAACAAGGGACAGGTGAGACACATCAGGGTGGGAAAACACAAGACAGGAAGTAAAACTAGACAAGACCATGATAAAAACAGAATTCAAAATAAAACAGGAAACAGAACTAAATACAAAACAGATTACCAAAATAAGACAAAACACCAAAACCATAACAGTTTCAGGTGGAATTTTGTCCCATTCTTGCTGTAAAACAAGTCTTAAGGTGGGCAACAGTACGGGGCCTTCGTTGTTGCATTTTGCGCTTCGAAATGCACCACACATTCTCTATTGGAGACAGGTCGGGATTGCAGGCAGGCCAGTCAAGTACCCGTATCCTCTTCCTCCGCAGCCAGGACTTTGTAATGTGTGCAGAATGTGGTTTTGTATTATCTTGTTGAAATATGCATGGACGTCCCTGGAAAAGATGTCTTCTTGAAGGCAGCATATTGTGCTCCAAAATCTCTATGTACTTTGCAGCATTAATGGTGCCATCACAGAAGTGCAAATTACCTTTGCCAAGGGCACTGACACAACCCCATACCATGACAGACCCTGGCTTGTGTACTTGTTGCTGGTAACAGTCTGGATGATCCTTTTCTTCTTTGGTCCTCAGCACACGGCGTCCATTTCTCCCAAAAAATACCTGAAATACTGATTCATCTGACCGCAGTACACGTTTCCACTGTGTGATGATCCATTCCAGATGCCTCCGAGCCCAGAGAAGTTGACGGCGCTTCTGGACACTGTTAACATAGGGATTCCTTTTGGACAGTACAGTTTTAACTGGCATTTGTGGCTGTAACTACGTATTGTGATACTTGACAAAGGTTTGCCAAAGTAGTCCTGAGCCCATGTGGTGATATCGCTTATAGATGAATGACGATTCTTGATGCAGTGCCGCCTGAGGGATCGGAGATCACGGTTGTTCAGCTTAGGCTTGCGCCCTTGTCCTTTACGCACTGAAATTCCTCCTCATTCCTTGAATCTTTTAATTATGTTATGCACTGTTGAAGGTGAAATAAGCAAATGTTTTCTTTGAGGAACATTGTTTTTAAACATTTCAATAATTTTCTCACGTATTTGTTGGCAAACTGGTGATCCTCGGCCCATCTTTGCTCCGAAAGGACAAGACCTTTCTTGGATGATGCTTTTGTACCAAATCATAATTACAATCACCTGTTGACATCACCTGTTTCAAATCACATCATTATTTAACCAATTTACCTAATTACTAGCCCTAAATTGCTCCTGTCCCAACCTTTTTTGGAATGTGTTGCAGGTCTGCAGGGCTCTCAAGTTTTGAAGACAGGCAAGAGTGACATCCAACCCCCCCAAACCCGTTTGTGGTCAAAGGTAGGCGGGTTGGATGGTTCGCGGGAATGGGGGTCTTATATTAATAATATTATTAGGCTATTAGTATTTTTGTTATTAATAATTGCTCAGACTTGCAGAAAGATTTGACACATGGCACTGACAATTCAACCAAATACAAAGTATTTATTCAATTTCTGCATGTGTGTGTGTGTGTGTGTGTGTGTGTGCGTGTGTGTGTGTGTGAGTGAGAGAGATTATGACTGTTGTTGTTTATTGTAAGTGTTTGTTGCCTTTTTGGACTCCTTTATCATTTGTGGTGTTGGCTCCCATTTGAAACAGTTTGGCTCAAGCCCAGCCATTTTCAGGGTCATGATTGAGGACAATGTCCCATCCAGAGACAAGCTGTTTCGTGTTGAGGTTTTGTTCAAACAGACCATCGAAAATACCCTCTCGGCATCAGCATTAGAATGTGGAAGCACTAAAACCAAGGCTGCGATCTTTGATAGCCTCCCAAATTGGTTCAAGCCAGTCACCTTTGAAAAAAGGAACCAGGGGCCTCTATTACTCAAATGTTTCCTTTCTTTGTAATTAATAAGGAGCAAGTCATGTGTGCAAAATACTTCTTACCTTGTTCTTTATTGAGGACATTCTTCCCCAAAACTCCTCAACGTCAAAGACTGTTGGGTCCTGGGGCATGGCAATGTCCATCAATTGGTACTCCATAAACTCCTCACTTACTTGGTCCTGTTCCTTTGGATCATGAAAAGGAAGGACTTCCTGAAATCTTAAAAAGAGCACATGTGTACAAGACTGATTAGAATACAGTGAGAGACATGTTTGTTTTGTGATCATGACCATTAAACATAAATCTATATAATCAGTATGTGAAAACTCTTACTTGTCTACAAAGTATAGGGCATCTTCAACCCCACACTCAGCTCTCTGCTGCACATCAACAAATCTTGCATGCTTCAGGAGAGCATCGTTCAATGGAAGTTTATCTCTGGCATACTCCACAGCTCCAACCAAAAAGGCAAGTGCTGCCTGCTGGAACTGTTGGGCCTTTTGTGGTGTGACCTCTCCAGCCTCAAGGAGCCTGTTGAGTGTGGCTCTGGTGGTGAAACCCACATTGAGTTTTTCTCCTATCAGTGAGACAGAAGACATAGAGAAAGTTAGTCAAATACAGGCATCTTATAGGATATCTCTGGGTTATACAAGTTTCACGTTTGTCACATAATCATAAAATAACATTTATCAGTCATGACGTGCTCAAAGCAATCTCAACTTTACAGAATACAATAGAAAGTAAAATACAAAAGGATTGATTTAAGTTGAAGGATTAATTCTAAAACGTGACAAGTGTGCCATTTCGGAGAGTGAAAATGGTTGAGTAGAGTTCAGCATCCTGATGGCTTGAGGATAGAAGCTGTCTGAATCTACTAGTTGTGTTTCTCCATCCATCCATCGTCGTCCGCTTATCCGTGGTCGGGTCGCGGGGGGAGCAGCTCCAGCAGGGGACCCCAAACTTACCTTTCCCGAGCCACATTAACCAGCTCTGACTGGGGGATCCCGAGGCGTTCCCAGGCCAGGTTGGAGATGTAATCCCTCCACCTAGTCCTGGGTCTTCCCCGAGGCCTCCTCCCAGCTGGACGTGCCTGGAACACCTCCCTAGGGAGGCGCCCAGGGGGCATCCTTACCAGATGCCCGAACCACCTCAACTGGCTCCTTTTGACGTGGAGGAGCAGCGGCTCTACTCCGAGCTCCTCACGGATGACTGAGCTTCTCACCCTATCTCTAAGGGAGACGCCAGCCACCCTCCTGAGGAAACCCATTTCGGCCGCTTGTACCCTGGATCTCGTTCTTTCGGTCATGACCCAGCCTTCATGACCATAGGTGAGGGTAGGAATGAAAACTGACCGGTAGATCGAGAGCTTTGCCTTCTGGCTCAGCTCTCTTTTCGTCACAACGGTGCGATAAACTGAATGTAATACCGCCCACGCTGCGCCGATTCTCCGACCAATCTCCAGCTCCATTGTCCCCTCACTCGCGAACAAGACCCCAAGGTACTTAAACTCCTTCACTTGGGGTAAGGACTCATTCCCTACCTGGAGAAGGCACTCCATCGGTTTCCTGCTGAGAACCATGGCCTCAGATTTAGAGGTGCTGATCCTCATCCCAGCCGCTTCACACTCGGCTGCAAACCGATCCAGTGAGTGCTGAAGGTCACAGGCCGATGATGCCATCAGGACCACATCATCTGCAAAGAGCAGCGATGAGATCCCCAGCCCACCGAACTGCAACCCCTCCCTACCACGACTACGCCTAGATATCCTATCCATAAATGCTATGAACAGGATTGGTGACAAAGCGCAGCCCTGGCGGAGGCCAACCCTCACCTGGAACGTGTCCGACTTACTGCCGAGAACCCGGACACAGCTCTCGCTTTGGTCATACAGAGATTGGATGGCCCTGAGAAGGGACCCCCTCACCCCATACTCCCGCAGCACCTCCCACAAAGTCTCCCGGGGGACCCGGTCATATGCCTTCTCCAGATCCACAAAATACATGTAGACTGGATGGGCATACTCCCAGGCTCCCTCCAGGATCCTTGCTAGAGTAAAGAGCTGATCCGTTGTTCCACGCCCAGGACGGAATCCGCATTGTTCCTCTTCAACCTGAGGTTCAACTATCGGCCGAACCCTCCTTTCCAGCACCTTGGAGTAGACTTTACCAGGGAGGCTGAGAAGTGTGATACCCCTAGTTGTGTTTCTGATGCTGTTATATCTTCTACCAGGTTGCAGAGGGGTGAATATATTGTGACTGGGATACCATACATTTTAAAATGTTGTATTCATTTTCCATCGTACGAAAGACCTCTCAATCCATAGAAAAGGTGTATTTGTTGTAAATAAACATACAAGTTTATCTCGCTATGTGACTTCAAAGCATTACCTGGCAGTTGGTGCAGTGGGTCCTTGTAGGGGATGTCATGGACTTCTCCTCGAAGTGCTGCAGATGTCATGAACCTCGAGCAGAGTTTTTTGAGGAATTTCGTCATCTGCAAAATGTAATGTCATAAGATTCAAATGCATTACTAATGCAATTGCTACTCAGTTCAATGACTATGAATAGATGTAAGTTTAGATAATTAAGTTATTTTTTCACTACGTACAAGAAATTGATCAAAGGACAAATGTACTGCACAGAATCAGCAAATATGTCAGCTGTAACACAACCTATATTTCACAAGGGTGTTGCACTTAAGAGACGTCAAAATAGCCAAAAATAGCCCAATATTCCCATTTACCTCTTCATACAGCTGAAATATGGAGGCCTTTTCTCTCTGGAGAAGGAGGTTCAGTGTAGAGAACACTGGGAATGTGGCCTGAAGGAACAGGAGGTAGACTTCTGTCAGGGGATTAGAAAACGCCTCCACCAGCCTTTTGAACCTCGGTTGTTTCTCATCTACAAATAGACTGGTTGTTAGTATTGGGTGTCTCATATAACTATCTTGAACTAGTGCCAATATAATGTGTGACTTACTTAAAGATTTGAAGTAGCTGGTGAGTGGGCCATACTGCTGCAGAATGCAGGTGATGCACATCTCCAAACTCAGCCACCTCACAGAAATGTATAGTAGCATTTCCATATAATCACTGCCATGGAGTTCACAAAATTCTGGTAAAATATCTAAGAAAAACAAACAACGTTAACCCAATTTTTCCTCAGGGTGTATTACACTGTAGCTAATTGAATTACAAACCTTTCAAGTAACCTTTACGGTTTGTGCGGCCCTTAAACCAGTATCCAACGTCAACCACAAGGTCCTCAGTGTCAAATCCAGATATCTGCAGAACATGACATGAGCGCAAAGATATAATTATGTCATTATACAGAAAATGATTTACTTCACCTTAGCTTAACAGATATTTAATGGAAAGCAAACAGGTTGAAACTTACTTCCAAAAACCTCTTCCCTGCGTGTTTGGCAGTGTTATGGATTATATGGCAAGGGCATCCATGAATGTAAATGCTGGGATTTTCCTTAAGCATTTTTGCCGCAATTGAATTTTTGGCTCCAATGTTAACTGGGGCATTGTCAACTGACAGGCCGACACAATTTTTCCATGGTATGTTATGCTCTATCAGGACGTCGTTGATTTTTTGATATATGACATCAGCTGTGCCACAGCTTCTTCCACTTGTGGGGCACATGTTGAGAAATCTGTGCACAACTTTGGTGGTATCAAATACCCTTACAGTTAAGGGGTTTATCTTCTCTAGTCCTGTAACAATATGGTACATAACTTACTCTGCATGCATGTAGTATTTCAGTGTGTGTGACATAAACATGAGAAAATGGAAACAACATTTAGCTGTCAAAGGTATACCTGTGTCATTTGAGCCATCCGTGACCAGTGTAAAGGGATTTTCCCTCATCTTCATCACCAGCTCGTTCCTATAATGTGGTGCAACTGCCTGATTAATGATGCACTTAGTTTTTGTGCTAGCACTCTTGAAATGTTGAGCTGTGGGAGAGTCTTTGAAGCATTCCCTGTACAAGGGACTGAAATGGTCAGCCACAGCAAATGCAACATTGTGTTGAACCATTGCTACGGCAACTTTCACCTCGGCTCTCCTTGTCTGCAACAGAAACAATATAGCTATGCTGAATACAAATTTGAATGTTAACACTGTTTTAACCCATGTCTATATGTTCATTAAAATCTATGAATTTCAGTAACAATAAAAAATACATTACAGAGCAGTATTCTGTCCATGTCATGAATGAATGTCTCATAATATGGCATAAACATGGAATAAGTTGTATTATTTAGGAAAAATGGTATTAATGAACATTGTAATCAATCTTTTGGATTTAAGGATTTAATGTGCTATGTACCTTGACCTCTTGCACACTCATTTCTGCAGTCACTGGCAAGTAGAAGTTTTTGACTGTGCTGGCTGACTTCAGTGCCTGCTGTTTGGCCTGATGCCCCTTACTTTCTATGTGCCTTGTCACATCCCGCACACCTTGACGGGCACAGGAGTTCTCTTGGCGGCAGATAGAGCACCAGTAATAGCAGCTGGTGCTTCCTACAGTAATGAATGGCCATTTAGAGGTCCATTCATTATTAAAAGAGCTCTTGTAGGTGGCTGCTCCTGGTACTTTTCTCCCTTTTGTTTTGATGGTCTCTTCTGGCAGCCTAGCTATCTCCTCCACCGTCTCTTCCGCCATCTCCTCCACAGTCTCAGTCTCTTCCTCTTCCACCTGCACTGTCTCTTCCTCTTCCACCTGCACTGTCTCGTCCTCTGTCTCCTCCTCTAATGGGCCTACCCTTTTCGCCACCTTCTCTTGGCCAGCATCTTCTAACCTGGCTTTTTTAGGGGGCTTTCCTCTCAGGGCAAATGACAGGATGCTTAATTGTTTTTTACCTGACATCTTTGAAAGACAGATAATGATTAATGCATCCATGGCCAGAATACAATTATAAAATAGGACATGATTTTAAAAGTTACCTATAACAGCAACTATGCAATACACTTTAATTTATTTAGTGCTAATTTATTTATTTAGTCAGTCATCATCGTGTGATAACGAAAATGACTAGGCCTAGACTACTTTTTCTGAACAGGTGTTGTCAGTGAACAGGCCAGTGTTCGAATTTTCTTTTCGTCTTTAAAGGGGTCTCTCTATCTCCTAAAAAATGTTGGCACACCCCGCACATAGCCTAACAAGGCTATACAATTAAATAGCCTAGGCGCGAGTGGCGCTTTTGCACTGTATATGCGCACAGTAAGCCTAGGCTATAACTTGACACACGCACACAACAAAGATTATTTTTTTACAGAAATGGATTCCTTTTAATTCATTTCAACATAATATTGATTATAATCAGGGGGGCTCTCCGTAGGGGGATCCGGGGGTATGCCCATCCCTCCCCCCCCCCGCGGGATTTAAAAAAAAAAAAAACATTAAAATTAAGTATTAAATAATACTTCCTGGAGAGTTTTGTGCAAAGAAATGGAGAAATCGAGTCTTGACAGTTTTGCACATGATATGTGCGAAACTGGAAGGTCAAGAGCCTACACTTGCATATACACTTGTAGTATCAACGGGGATTAGGGCATTTAGCATTTACATTACTGTTAATCAGTCATCCCTTGATTGCACATAGTGACAACAAAACCTGCGTGTTCAGTCGTCTCATGTGTTGAACCGTGGAAATATGACAGACCCCCTCAGATTTTTGACTTTGTTGCTTTCATGGCCCTCTGGCTCTCACGTAATTCGAACACTGGAACAGGCTGTAAAACTGTTGGCTAAGTTACAGATACTCGTGAAAAAACAGATGCTAATTATCTGGGAAACAGCAGTCAAGTTTTCGTTGTTTGTGTCAAACAAATTGTGAATTTGTTGTAACATTAAAACAGGAGATGACTTACTCTGTGCTCAAAGTGATGCTTGGAGCTCCACTGGTTGCCTCTCTGTGGGTGAACGAAACGTTCGGAAGACGTCGTAGCAGAATCACGTGAACAATTCCAGGATATGCTCTTTTTCATTGGTTGTTGCATTAAATCTTACCCAGATACAATAATGCTATTTTCTGATTGCCTATTGTGTAGCCCCCCCCCCCCCTTTTTTTTGAATTGGCTGATCAGTGGCAGGCTCGACTAAGAACTCCAGGGAGACACGCTTTATTCCTGCCGGTTCCGTAGTGAGAGGGGCGCAGCCAGAGAAATGTGGGGCGCTGCGGCATATTAAATATATTATAAATTGTTTTTATGCGCATATTAAATATATTATAAATTGTTTTTCTGCGTGAGAAATACAATGTGTGGCGGGAGTGCGTGAAAAAAGACCGAAATGAGTGACTGTCACGCTCAATGCGTGACACTTGAGCCCTGGGTCTGAATGACAGGAAAGGATGTATATTTACAAATGAAATTAAGTTGACCACACAAAACATGAAATATTTTGTGTTCACATTGTCTGCAATGAAATACAAGTCAAAGTACATTTAGAAATCACTACTTTCTTTTTTTATTTGTGTTTTTCATACTGTCCCAACTTTTTCTGATTTGGGGTTGTAGGTAGGGCCTCCTCTGCAGGAAGAAATTCACCCCCGAAAGGACAGAATAATAAAATCTGGGAAATATGTTATAAAAGACATGAATATGGAAGTATTACAATATGTAATATTAAACAAAAGTGAATTAAAAACATAAAAGAGGTAATTTAAAATAAAAACATGGAGGAAAAACAAGGAAATGAAAAGAAAGCATGCAGGGGGGTTAAAAGTTTGGGTACGATGTGTTGCAGAGGAGGTCCAAATAAAATCTAGGGAGAAAGGATATCAGAGCAGTGGGAGCAAGTATTTAAAACATTTATTAAAACACACTTAGTTTAAAAAGAGAAGTGGATCCATTTTAGTATTTTTCATTTAGACCCCTAGGGTCTATGGTTTTTAAAAGATGGATCCACTTCCTCTCCAGCGCCCGACGCTGAGCTGTGGTCCAGGTTCTGTTGCTCTCCAGGCCCATGCTTTGAACATTTTGAGAGCCGTGGAGTTTAAAATGTGCATATAAAACAGTAGTGCCATCGCCCTTAGTTAAAATATATTGGTGTTGCTTGATTCTTTTTTTTTTAAAGATTTTTTTTCTGGGCTTTTCCCTTTTATTGGACAGTGGATAGACATGAAAGGGGTAGAGAGAGATTGGGACGACACGCAGCAAAGGGTAGCAGGTCGGATTCGAACCTGCGACGCTGCAGGACTAAGCCAACATGGGGCGAACGCTCTTACTGGGTGAGCTAGAGGCCGCCGGTGTTGCTTGATTCTTAAATATAGTGCATTTCTTGTCTCCCCCACATACAATTTGTGGCAGGCCCTACACCTAATTGCATAAACCACATTAATGGTTGCGTGCTGCAGGACCTGCCCCGGGTTAAAACCAATTCTGCTGTAGGGGTTAAAAATGTGAGGGAGATCATGCGGCAGTCCCTTAGCACGTCACAGCCGGCCCCCGCCCCCTGGAAATTCCTTCTGATGGTAGGTATAAAATTCCTCAGATTTTCTGAGTAGGTAATTACCAGGGGAACGAGGGCGGAACTGGACGGCTGGATGATGTTTTTTTATATATATACACACACACACACAAACACACAGATATATATTTGACTGTGTTCATGATCCAGGCGATGCCCCAGGATCAGTATTGCCTGGCAATAGCGTCTGAATGATTACATATCTGTGCTGGGTGGGGATTGACCCGCCAACATCATCGCCTGAAGGCACTTAATGTCTCCCCTAGCGGCTTCCATGACACCATGCTTTGTAGATCTAAAGTCATTCATGTGGGTGACACAAAAACACAGTTTACAAATTGCCCACTCTATTGACAGTGCTTTTTTAAGCCATACATCGCTTGACTGTACCGCATGCAAGGTGACGCTACAGAGAGCATTTTTGCAGTAGTTAGCTAGATAGTAGTTTCAGTACTATACACATTGAATTGAAAATTAGTTGCAATTTGAACTTACTGAGGCTTGCTGTTTGTTTGTGAATATAACTGCAATCTTTGCATGCATGAGCCAGGCATGTGCTAAGCAGTCTAATGATCATACCGCAGTGTTGGCTCTGTGTCCTGGCAGGCAGGCATGTCTGTAACTATGCAACCCCTCATCTGCATCTGTTGGCACAAGGCAACGCAGGATGCACCATCTTTGCAAAACTCCTCCAGTTCAGTGAAGCTCTAAACTCTGCCATTTAGCTCAAAAATGTATTGGGCCTGTTTGGCTCGGCGGATATCATTTGCCAGTTCATCTGGAGAAGAGTCTTTCCGGCACACCGTGCTAATGTGCCTGGCTATGGATACCTGGGGAGTTTTACATATCAATCAATACACAACCCTTCTCTCCATTTTGGCTTGCTTGCCCTCTGAAAGCAGAGACAGACATTAGAACACACCTGGATCCTGTAAACATACCACTATGTCCAGCCCTTTTGCCATTTAAATGGACCAAATCATGTCATATTACTGATTTACTGACTTCTTATTTACTCTGCATCTACTCACCGTGCAAACTGCAAATTGAAGCAAGAACAGTCACCGGTAGATCTGATACTAATGGAAGAAAATGCAGTAGGTACATATTAGCCACAAAATAAGGATAATACCCAGTGAGAAAAATATAAACAATCATCCGTAGTGGAAGAGGTAGTCCGATATCTTACTTAACCCTTGTCTAGTTTGTTGTGTTTTTACATACTGGACCCAAAAACACACAAAAAACTAAATCCCATTAGACAAAGGGATAGCTTTTTTATTATAAAAACACACAAACATGCTCAACCAAGCATTTTAAAAGATTTAAAATGTAAAAACAAGTTGTAATCTTGTTTTCTTTGAAACTACATGAAAACATTAAATGGAGACATACATTACCGGGCATTCATTCCTTGAGTAAGAGTGCCAAAGTGCAAGGGTTAGGGTTAGGGTTAGGGGGTTAGGGTTAGGAGTTAGAAAAGAGAATAGGGTTAGGGTTAGGGTTAGGGTTAGGGTTAGGGATAGGAGTGTTTATGAGTAAGGAATCTCTCGGGAAGAAACTCATTAGCATACCCTCCTCTGATTGGTCGAAACCCAGTTTTAAAAAGATAAACGGTTGGTGCTGTCAGGTTTGGACTGAAGGAATCCAGCTCTGTTTGTCTTGTCAGCATTGCAAACAGATTTTGATTTGATGAATTTGTTTAAAAATATCTTCTAAAATGAATGTATCAAAATATAAAGTATTTTAAATACAGAGGAATACAATTATGATGCCTCCTCAACTAATTACTTTTTGATTTTTGATTTAACCAGTAAACCAAGTAAGTAAATAAATAAATAGAATATATTTTAATTAAAAAATAATTATAATTATTTAAAAAAATCAGCAAATAATCTCATAATTTGTGCTCAAATAGTCTAAATCTTTAGTTTTTAAAACAATTGTAAAAAGCTGGTTATATATATATATATATATATATATATATATATATATATATATATATATATATATATATATATATATATATATATTTGCCAACGAATATCGCTAAAATCACCACATATGGTAAAATTAGCAAGATTCGTAATGTTTTTGGAGCCATTTGGTGGTCATATTTGAACAAGACTATGTGTGAGTGAGAGTGTGTCTGTGTGTGTGTGTGTGTGTCTCTCTCTGTGTGTGTGTGTGTGGGTATGTGTCTCTGTGTGTGTGTGTGTGTGTGTGTGGGTATGTGTCTGTGTGTGTGTGTGTGTGTGTGTGTGTGTCTGTGTGTGTGTGTGTGTCTGTGTGTGCGTGTGTCTCTGTGTGTGTCTGTGTGTGTGCGTGTGTGCCTCTGTGTGTCTGTGTGTGTGCGTGTGTGCCTCTGTGTGTGTCTCTGTGTGTGTCTCTGTGTCTGTGTGTGTATCTGTGTGTGTGTTTCTGTGTCTGTGTGTGTGTGTGTGTCTGTGTGTGTGTGTGTCTGTGTGTGCGTGTGTCTCTGTGTGTGTGTGTGTGTGTGCGTGTGTGTCTGTGTGTCTGTGTGTGTGCGTGTGTGCCTCTGTGTGTGTCTCTGTGTGTGTCTCTGTGTCTGTGTGTGTATCTGTGTGTGTGTTTCTGTGTCTGTGTGTGTGTGTGTCTCTGTGTGTGTGTGTGTGTGTGTGTGTGTATCTGTGTGTGTGTGTGTGTGTGTGTGTGTGTTTTACCTTCCCCATGGTCAGCCTCGGTGATGGCAGCCATGTTGATCAGCTGGCCGGTGTAACACTGAACGCCGCTGAACCTCACCACGCCGATGGAGTCGCCCTCCTTCTCGATGGCCTCCAGGATGTCTTCGGTCCTGAGTCTCTTCTCCCTGAACCGTGGACCACATTGTTAATTATTATTGCGTGCCAGTTAAAATGAGTTGGGCACGCCAAAGGTTGCAGGCCTCGCAGGCAGATCTGAGACTCCACGGCGTACTGAGGACAGGAAAGAAAAGACCATTTCAAACAGTAAATTAAAAAGTGTATATTGGAAATAGTTACTGACTCTGCCTTTAAATGCTGAATAGCCAGATAGCCAGCACACACTGATAATGTTTAGTAATTAAGATGAGTGTAAAATGATTTATTGTTTATTATTTTTTTCGTTTATTGTAGATAATTTAACTTGTTGCTTTTAATATGACTTTGTCTGAAAATGACAAATGTTTCACGTTTTGTGTGGACCCCAGGACGACCAGCTTCGGCATCAGAAAACGGGGGACACAAGTCAGCCATATCACGTTAAATCTTTGCACTTTATAGCGAGAAAA
>CM042425.1:44638940-44663940 GCA_023631565.1 Gymnocephalus cernua | reverse complement strand
AATACTCACAATTGTTTCTAAGCAAGATCACGGGCGTAATGCTAGCAACACTATCCACACGTCAACAGGAAATGGTCATTCACGTGTTTAGGACCTTCACATTAAAATGGCTCTTTTCAACATAAAAGTCTCCATAATGCTCCATTAAATATAGCCCTTACCTAATTAAAGTCACAAAAGTGCTCTTTAAAGAAGAAAACTGTAACCATCATCTATTGAGAATTAGGGGGACAGATTAAACAAGAGTCACTACAGTGCTCCCTTGAAAATTAACATAATAAAAGACACTACAGTGCTCTTTTATATGTAAGCAATTATAAACCCCTTTATGAACCATATATGGTTTTTGTTCAGAATGTAAAAAATATAATTTATTTAATTCTTATTTTTTACTTTTTTTGCAGGTCCAAGAAGGCTACAGTTATGGTAAGTATTAGGTAAGTAAAATATTACTTCTCTCAGGTTGAGGTTAGGCATGTACCCAGTGGTTGGGTTTAGGTCAAAAGATCTTTGTGGTTAAGTTTAGGGCTCAAGATACATGGTAAGGCATATATTATAAATGGAGAATCCCTGGTTGAATTTAGATCAAAAGAACCTACTATATTAATATATATTTGTATACGTCTGTGGAGAGAGTGTTGCTGCAACCCTTAAATATAATCTCCTTGAAATGTTAAGCCATCACGTACATAATTAAACAAATTCTTATTATAGAAACCAACAAAATCCCTTATCTGAATAATATTTTCAAAAGAAATTGTCCTGGAAATACCAAGTTCAGGCTTATAAGCCGTGTCCATGGACCTTAAAGAGTCAGTGTTAGATGTCAAAGGTCAGTTAGGGGATAGAAAACCCTCTGAGCAAGTGGATTAAACTTAACAGGGTTAGGGTTAGGGTTAGGGTTAGGGTTAGGGTTAGGGTTAGGGTTAGGGTTAGGATAGGAGTGTTTATGAGTAAGGAATCTCTCGGGAAGAAACTCATTAGCATACCCTCCTCTGATTGGTCGTCCTAGACTACACTTCAAATTGTGGTCCAAAAGGAGCACAGCAGCACGCACAGACAGACAGTTTGTCAACAAAATCAGCTGAGTTTTTACATCAGTCATATTTAACTGATAATAATATAGCAGAGTTATGAAATTAACAATTAGAACAATCCATTGATAAGAAGAAAGAATCTGGTGATCACATTTGAACAAGACTATGTGTACTACCGTAGTTCAAAATGGCGCATGGCTACGGAGCATCGACCCCAGCTCATGTAAGCGCAAATGTAAAATTTCAAGCCAATAGAAATACTTGGAATTGATGGTTCCGGTCAATATTCATGAAAAAAGGTTTGATAAAAAGACAAGTTTGTGAAGGGCAATACAGATTTTGATAATAAACAACTACAAGTGTTACACACTGGGGCTTTAAGGTAGGCATACCTGTGATTTGGAGAGTTGATAACATCTCCTTTTCAGGAAAAATGGTTCCAACAACGCAGCGATGTCTGCAGGGGAGGTCTGCTACAGAGAGAGCTGGTTGTTGTGGGGCAGCGATAGGCAGATGTGGCTGTGGACTGTCCCCAGGACTGAAGATGTCTTGTGATGTATGTGGATGGACATTTGCGTGGGGCTCATGTGGGGTGAGAAGACATGTGACTCCAGGGAAGCATTTCCTCTGCTGGTGCCCGCTACGCTCTGGTTGCTCTCCAGTTCTTGCCATTTTGACTGCATATGTCCGTCTATGTGGTCTAACAGTTGTCTTCTTAGGACCCCCAAGTCCCGTTTTAAGGTTCTCTTCGAAGCCCAACAGGGTAGATCAAAACCCTTTCTACCTCCTCCCTGAAGACTTCAGCCAACGCATTTTGATAAGCTTCCAGCTTCTCCTCGCCACTCAGACTGAAGTTGTCGGAGAGGTTTTCTTCTGGATCTTCGTCATCTGTGTTCCTTTGCCAGACAACACAACAAGCACATGTGTCAATAAATTGCCTTGATGAAACAGTGATGGTGTATGATTAATTGTCTAAGAACGAAATGTGATCAATGTGATTTGTAACTGTGTTAACCCACGATCTACCCACCAGGGTAGATAGAAATTTTTCTACCACATGGTAGTTCATTTATATTAGGTTAGATAAAATATACACAAATAAACAAATGTGTTTTCAAATCAGAGATTAATCTTACATTTTAACTTATGATTATGTTAATAAAATATGTCAGTATGTATGACAAACTGAACTCATATTTCGTTGGCCTTAATGGCTACGTGACCCTAAGACTTGTTTTTCTGGACAAGGGTTGTAAACATGGTATGGTTGAGGTGAGGCTAAGGGTCAGACATTTAAATCTATAAGAGAGAGTGTGTGTGTGTGTGTGTGTGTGTGTGTGTGTGTGTGTGTGTGTGTGTGTGTGTGTGTGTGTCTGTGTGTGCGTGTGTTTCTGTGTGTGTCTGTGTCTCTGTGTGTGTGTGTGTCTCTGTGTGTGTGTGTGTGTGTATCTGTGTGTGTGTGTGTGTGTGTATCTGTGTATCTGTGTGTGTGTGTGTGTGTGTGTGTGTTACCTTCCCCATGGTCAGCCTCGGTGATGGCAGCCATGTTGATCAGCTGGCCGGTGTAACACTGAACGCCGCTGAACCTCACCACGCCGATGGAGTCGCCCTCCTTCTCGATGGCCTCCAGGATTTCTTCGGTCCTGAGTCTCTTCTCCCTGAACCGTGGACCACATTGTTAATTATTATTGCGTGCCAGTTAAAATGAGTTGGGCACGCCAAAGGTTGCAGGCCTCGCAGGCAGATCTGAGACTCCACGGCGTACTGAGGACAGGAACGAAAAGACCATTTCAAACAGTAAATTAAAAAGTGTATATTGGAAATAGTTACTGACTCTGCCTTTAAATGCTGAATAGACCGCTGGGTACATGTGTGCCCAGTTTTTGGATCCAGGATCTCTCCACTCTCCTGCGCTGCTTCACAGACCAGGCTGGGTTGGACTCCAGGATTGTGGCCCTGAGGCTGGACCACCCGTGGTCAACAAAGTGCTGGACTAGAGGGATGTGCAAATTTTTGTGTTTATTTATGTTATATCTATGTTGGGTGAATCTGGTCAGCATAGTGTTGCCTGATTCCCCAACATATTGTTTAGGACATTTAGAGCATCTAATTAAATAAATAATGTTTTTTTGATGAACAGTTGTGTTCCTTTGTGTCTCAAATACCTCCTTAGTATTCTGGTTTTGTACCCTCTTGTAGCTTCTGAAGAATTCTCCCTGTGATCTGGTCCTCTGTGTCTGTAAAGGTGTTAATTTAGCTCTCACCAAAAGGTCTTTTAGATTCTTATTTTTTCTAAAAGCTGCAATCAGCCTGTAATCTTTTAAGAAAGTCTGATTCCCTCCAGTGGAAATGAAATTATTTTTTAACTTTTTCACTAATTTGATGTTTTCTGGAGAGTAAGTGACAATAATTGGGAGAATTGGATCTAAACAAATAGGTTTCACCTGTGTGAATGTCCTCAGAGCCTGACGCAGCATGGTGTAAGAGTACCCCCTATTGGCCAAAGAGGGGAATAGGATTTTGACTGCTGATTTAAAATCCTCAGCTCTAGTGCAGATTCTTTTAAACCTCAGTAATTGAGACTTAACTAACCCAGCAAACGTGTGCTTTGGGTGATGGCTGGATCTGAACAGCAGCGCATGCGTATCAGTCTTTTTGAAAAAAACTCTTACATCCAGTCTGTGTGTGGCGGAGAAGTCGGGTCCTTTGTAGGTGGTCGTGTCTAAAAAGTCTATGGAGTCCTGGTTAATGGTCGAAGTCAGCTTTATGGAGTGTCTGTGGTCATTCAAGGTAAGTAAAAACTGTTCAAAATCCTCTATCGAATGTTGCCAAATGCCCCAAATATCGTCTAAATAGCGGAAATAATGTAGCGGTTTTTTCTGGCAGGCTGCTAACGCACCTTCCTCCCATTCCGCCATGAACAAATTAGCATAGGCTGGAGCGAACTTTTTCCCCATCGCCGTGCCTGTGATTTGTAGGAAATATTGGCCATCAAATTCAAAATCATTTCTTGTGAGGTTAATTTCGAGTAGTTGGAGGATTTCCTTATCTGGCCTCTTACTGTTGGGGTGTTTTAGAAAGGCATTTTTGACAGCCGAGAGCCCCTCAGACGACTGTATGTTAGTGTACAGGCTGGCTACGTCAAGGGAGAAAAGGAAGGCCGTGTGCGGCACTTCAATGCTCTTAACTTTCTCTACAAAGTCGTAGGTATCTTTTATGTAGCTGGGATGTAACATCGATAGAGGATTAAGATAGTAGTCTATGAATTCTGCAGTGTGATATGTCTCACTCTCACAGTCTGAGACGATGGGACGTCCCGGAGGGATGCAGAAAGGGAGGCTCCATGACTCTCTGCTTTTGTGGATCTTAGGTAATAGATAAAATAAACGCATTCTAGGTTCTTTATTTCCCTGGAGGTAAGTTTTTTGTTTGTGATTAATAAATTTTTTGTTATATAATGATGAGAGAATCTTATCTACTAGAGGTATTGTGTCTTTATATATGGGTTTATTTAGTTTTCTATAATATTTTCTGTCATTTAGTTGTCTGTTTCCCTCCCACAGGTAGTCTTTCCTGTCCATCAGGACCACCGAGCTCCCTTTGTCTGCAGGTTTGATCACAATTTCATCATTTTCACTCAACTGATGGAGTGCCTCAGTCTCAAATCTGGTCAGGTTGGCCTTGTTCCAGCCTATTTTGTGGGCTTTTTGAAAATATTCAATATCTGATTGTGTCAATTTTGTGATTTCAGCTGGTAGCTGTGCAGCAGAGGGAACCCAAGTGGACTTAGGAGTAAAAGGCAAGTGTACAGTATCAGGTTTGTTATCATAATAAACAGACAATTTCAATTTTCTATGGTAATTTTGTATATCCAATCTAGTCTGATCTTTTAAACATTTGTGATTGGTCCTGTGGAGAGAGGGTATAAAGGTCAAACCTTTATTAAGAAGCAGAGTCTGTGCTGCTGTTAGTTGGAAGGATTCACACAAATTAATCACAGTTTTTGACCCTGTTTCATTTTTGCTACTTACAGGGTTCCCATGTTTAAATGCTGAATCCAGTGCTGCAGCATGTGCTCCCCGGTCTGCTTGGACCAGTGGATGAGGTCCTTCTCCAGGGTGAAGTCACTTCTGGAAAGCTGTGGTATGTAGTTGAGGTTTTTCTGAATGTAATTGTTCAGAGTGAACAGGTTGGTCTGTTCCCCAGCTGGGAGTGCTCTAGAGAAGTTGATAAGAGCTACATAAATCTCTGAGTTGGGGAAGGCTGCCTGAGCCATCCCTACAGCTTCCTCCAGCTGTAGGGCGGTGACAGCCTCCGCATCCTGGGCCCTGCTGTTGATGCCAAAAGAAAGAATAGTCTTCTCCACTATGGTGGAGACTGGTGTTTTGGCTAGAATGGCTGCAGCATGTGAAACTGCGGCACCTGGGAAGCTGTCCACCTGGATGTAGTCCTGAGGAAAAGGTGGAAGCCTTGACAGGTTAGAGTCCCCAATTATGAGCCATTTTTTCTGGGGCTCGAGTGACCAGTCAGAGTTTTTCTGATTGGTCTGTGGATGTCTGAAGGCTCTGTATTGTGGAGCCGTTGGAGCAGGTGGGGCTGGTGTGGCAAGAGGTGCAAAGGTGAGTGTGCTCTGTACCTGATGTTTGGCCAGGGGAGCCAGCCCTGTTTCCGGGTTCGGTTCAGAGGTGGGAATTGTGGCTCCTTCTGTGTCTGTGGGTTGCAGGTTATGGACTCTGTGTGGAGCCCTCTGTGGCCGCGGTGTGTCCAGGACTTGGATCACAGGTGAGGGCGGCTGAGGTGAGTGGGGAGAGAGGGGAGGTGAGGAGGGGGAGAAGGGGGAGAAGAAGGAGGGGGGAACTGGGGAAGAGGGGGAGAGGTCAGGTGAGAGGGAGTCTGCAACAAGAACTATCAGTTCTTCTTCCTCTGTGGGCTGCTGCTGCTGTGTTTCTGTCTCCTCTGCCGTCTGAGTGCTCTGTGCCCTTCTCTCAGGGGTTGTAGGGACCTCCGCTGCCTGTTGTGCTGGAGCAGGTTGGAGTGTCTCCCACTGTGCCATCCTCTGTGGGACTCCCGGTGGCAGTTGGGGTAGAGGAATGGGGGCTGTCTGCCTCAAAAAGTCATTCATGGCTGAGCTCAGATGTCTCCTACGTGTGGGCTGGATCCGTGGGACATCCACTGGAGCTGGAGGAGGAGGAGGAGGAGGAGGAGGAGGAGGGGGAGGAGGAGGAGGGGGCCGTAAAGCCGCTGTCTCCCTCGTCACCTGTGGGGCTGCTGGTTCAGCTGCTGTCTCTGTTACAGGTAAGGTCTGAGTCTGTTCCCCCCTACCCTGTGCTGTAACCTGAGAGCTGTTCTGTAATGTAGCAGCTATTCTAGCATAGACTGCGTCTAACAGTTCTTGTGACATTTTCCTGCCAAATTTGCTCCGTGACCAAGCTGCCGCAATCTCAAAATTATCTCTCCAGCAACTTGCATGCAACTGTTGCAGGATCTGGAGGTTATTCTCTATATTGTCCTTATAGTGGTCTCTAAGGGTCAAAAGGGTTGTGTATTCCCAGTTTTTTGCATTACCCTGGATCATGCTCTCTGTTATAGGGTTTGGATCTGCGGGCTTAATGGAGTCAATGAGGTTTTGTGTCATTCTGGCTATGGCAGGTGGTGTATCAGAAGCTGTCACATTATTAAGATGATGCGCAGCTGTAATAATTCTATGTATAACCCTTGTTCTAACTAAAAAGTCTGGGTCATCATCATGCCTTTTCTGTTGTTTGTTTCCATGGGGTTGAACAAACCTCCCTCCGTGCTGGCGTCCATCCTGCCTGCTCCGAAGCTGCTGCTCCTGCTGTCTCCGCGGGCGACTCCGCTGCTGCTGGGCGCGCTGCCAGGGTCGCCGAGAAGCCTCTTGGCGCGGAGCTCCGTTGTTCCGTGTTCGGCGGTTCCGTGGACCTCCGTCGTTCCAGTCCTTTCGCTGGTAGGTGTTGTTGTTGTTGTGCTGATATTCGGCGTAGGTTTTACCTCGATCAGCCCTGTAGTTTGGCCCCCCGTTGCTCCGTTGAAACTGGCGGGGCAGATTTTTACGAGCCGCTTCGGCGTAACTGATGCGGCCAAAAGAATGCTGACGGCGGGGATAAGCCGAAGACTGTCTGTTCTGGGTGTACTGGGTTCTACTTTTATCCCTACCCCTGTCGTATCTTACGGCTGGCCACCTGTCATGGTATCTGCGTTGGTCCGTCATCTCAAAGTCGCGCCGAAGGCCGTAGAAAAAAACTCAAAATATGAAAAATATAACTGAAAACTATCTCTAAAAAATAGAGACGTGATGGTGAACAATAACAAGTTTTTATTTTAATTGAGCGACGCGTTTCGGCATTTAAAAATGCCTTTTTCAAGCTCAAAATACTTACAATATCTTAATACAGGTATTCTCTCACACAGCTCAGTCAACGGGCAGGAGTGAATGAATGAAAAAGCCCGGGAGGTATAAAGCAGAACAAAACATCCTGATTCGGTGATCCCATGTGACCCTGAGAGCCAATGATAGCGTGAAGGTCCGTATCATTGGGTGTGTATGGGGAGGTTTTTAGGCCTGCCTTGCGCCTGCTGAAAATTTAAAGGAAAATGCTGTTTGGTCCAAAAAGGCCTTTAGGTATCTTTTGAGAAAAGATTAACTCACTAGTATTATGCAAATCCATAATATATATCAAAATATTTCAAAAGAAATTATAAAAACATTTAAATTGTTATCATTTTTTGATCTTGTAGTGAGTCATTGCATAATAAATACAATTTCTTGTTTTTTCCTCTTTCTTTGCAGGCGCAGGGCAGTCCAAGGGAGGGATCCGGTAAGGTGAGTGTTAAATTTGGTTTCCAAATAGGTTGAGATAAGGGAAAGTTTTCAGGTTAGGGCATATATCTCTGAGTATTTCACCAGAGTGAATGGTTGGGTTTAGGCCCTAGAGTCTGTTATTTATCTCAAAGGTCCAATGGTTATGATTAGGCAAGAAGCCTTCAAATACAACTCCATGGTCAAATGGTTAGGGTTAGGTCAGGGAGTGAATGGGTTATGGTTAGGGTTAGGAATCTGGGTTGGGTTTTATTCTGCCCCTCCAAAGGACTCTAAAAACATGTGTGAGGAGTAAAATCACCATCACTGAATAGAAACATCTTAGAACAAGTAAATGCAGATATGTCATGCATCACAACAACAACAACATTTGAATGAAGAAATGGAGTAAACCTGAGATTTCTCGTTCATCATGGTATAACAAACATGAGATTATAGAAAAATACAATAATATACATAAATTGAGAGCTCAGCCCTCTGAACCATCTCTATTACAGGGAAGAGAATGAAATATTTCTTCTGAACCATATGTTTGTTTCAAAATTACTCAATGTGGAGCCTAAAGGGAGTTTTATATATAATATATTTAGTATAATTAAGAGTATGTGCCAATAATGTATTCAATATAGTACCTCATAAGATATAATATAATAATTGCTGTATATTATGTGCTCTATGTGTCCCATTATAGATGGATTACAAGGACTAAGGTCTGCCTGAGAGAAGAGGAAGAAGGGAAAGCTTCAGTCTAGGTACGGGCCGGTAAGGAATGAAATAAAGAAATTCTGCTGCCGAAGGCAGCAGAATTGAAAGCACAAACCTTAGACCTACGCTAATTCCCAACTATCCTATCTCTCATTCAGACCGCTGGGTACATGTGTGCCCAGTTTTTGGATCCAGGATCTCTCCACTCTCCTGCGCTGCTTCACAGACCAGGCTGGGTTGGACTCCAGGATTGTGGCCCTGAGGCTGGACCACCCGTGGTCAACAAAGTGCTGGACTAGAGGGATGTGCAAATTTTTGTGTTTATTTATGTTATATCTATGTTGGGTGAATCTGGTCAGCATAGTGTTGCCTGATTCCCCAACATATTGTTTAGGACATTTAGAGCATCTAATTAAATAAATAATGTTTTTTTGATGAACAGTTGTGTTCCTTTGTGTCTCAAATACCTCCTTAGTATTCTGGTTTTGTACCCTCTTGTAGCTTCTGAAGAATTCTCCCTGTGATCTGGTCCTCTGTGTCTGTAAAGGTGTTAATTTAGCTCTCACCAAAAGGTCTTTTAGATTCTTATTTTTTCTAAAAGCTGCAATCAGCCTGTAATCTTTTAAGAAAGTCTGATTCCCTCCAGTGGAAATGAAATTATTTTTTAACTTTTTCACTAATTTGATGTTTTCTGGAGAGTAAGTGACAATAATTGGGAGAATTGGATCTAAACAAATAGGTTTCACCTGTGTGAATGTCCTCAGAGCCTGACGCAGCATGGTGTAAGAGTACCCCCTATTGGCCAAAGAGGGGAATAGGATTTTGACTGCTGATTTAAAATCCTCAGCTCTAGTGCAGATTCTTTTAAACCTCAGTAATTGAGACTTAACTAACCCAGCAAACGTGTGCTTTGGGTGATGGCTGGATCTGAACAGCAGCGCATGCGTATCAGTCTTTTTGAAAAAAACTCTTACATCCAGTCTGTGTGTGGCGGAGAAGTCGGGTCCTTTGTAGGTGGTCGTGTCTAAAAAGTCTATGGAGTCCTGGTTAATGGTCGAAGTCAGCTTTATGGAGTGTCTGTGGTCATTCAAGGTAAGTAAAAACTGTTCAAAATCCTCTATCGAATGTTGCCAAATGCCCCAAATATCGTCTAAATAGCGGAAATAATGTAGCGGTTTTTTCTGGCAGGCTGCTAACGCACCTTCCTCCCATTCCGCCATGAACAAATTAGCATAGGCTGGAGCGAACTTTTTCCCCATCGCCGTGCCTGTGATTTGTAGGAAATATTGGCCATCAAATTCAAAATCATTTCTTGTGAGGTTAATTTCGAGTAGTTGGAGGATTTCCTTATCTGGCCTCTTACTGTTGGGGTGTTTTAGAAAGGCATTTTTGACAGCCGAGAGCCCCTCAGACGACTGTATGTTAGTGTACAGGCTGGCTACGTCAAGGGAGAAAAGGAAGGCCGTGTGCGGCACTTCAATGCTCTTAACTTTCTCTACAAAGTCGTAGGTATCTTTTATGTAGCTGGGATGTAACATCGATAGAGGATTAAGATAGTAGTCTATGAATTCTGCAGTGTGATATGTCTCACTCTCACAGTCTGAGACGATGGGACGTCCCGGAGGGATGCAGAAAGGGAGGCTCCATGACTCTCTGCTTTTGTGGATCTTAGGTAATAGATAAAATAAACGCATTCTAGGTTCTTTATTTCCCTGGAGGTAAGTTTTTTGTTTGTGATTAATAAATTTTTTGTTATATAATGATGAGAGAATCTTATCTACTAGAGGTATTGTGTCTTTATATATGGGTTTATTTAGTTTTCTATAATATTTTCTGTCATTTAGTTGTCTGTTTCCCTCCCACAGGTAGTCTTTCCTGTCCATCAGGACCACCGAGCTCCCTTTGTCTGCAGGTTTGATCACAATTTCATCATTTTCACTCAACTGATGGAGTGCCTCAGTCTCAAATCTGGTCAGGTTGGCCTTGTTCCAGCCTATTTTGTGGGCTTTTTGAAAATATTCAATATCTGATTGTGTCAATTTTGTGATTTCAGCTGGTAGCTGTGCAGCAGAGGGAACCCAAGTGGACTTAGGAGTAAAAGGCAAGTGTACAGTATCAGGTTTGTTATCATAATAAACAGACAATTTCAATGTTCTATGGTAATTTTGTATATCCAATCTAGTCTGATCTTTTAAACATTTGTGATTGGTCCTGTGGAGAGAGGGTATAAAGGTCAAACCTTTATTAAGAAGCAGAGTCTGTGCTGCTGTTAGTTGGAAGGATTCACACAAATTAATCACAGTTTTTGACCCTGTTTCATTTTTGCTACTTACAGGGTTCCCATGTTTAAATGCTGAATCCAGTGCTGCAGCATGTGCTCCCCGGTCTGCTTGGACCAGTGGATGAGGTCCTTCTCCAGGGTGAAGTCACTTCTGGAAAGCTGTGGTATGTAGTTGAGGTTTTTCTGAATGTAATTGTTCAGAGTGAACAGGTTGGTCTGTTCCCCAGCTGGGAGTGCTCTAGAGAAGTTGATAAGAGCTACATAAATCTCTGAGTTGGGGAAGGCTGCCTGAGCCATCCCTACAGCTTCCTCCAGCTGTAGGGCGGTGACAGCCTCCGCATCCTGGGCCCTGCTGTTGATGCCAAAAGAAAGAATAGTCTTCTCCACTATGGTGGAGACTGGTGTTTTGGCTAGAATGGCTGCAGCATGTGAAACTGCGGCACCTGGGAAGCTGTCCACCTGGATGTAGTCCTGAGGAAAAGGTGGAAGCCTTGACAGGTTAGAGTCCCCAATTATGAGCCATTTTTTCTGGGGCTCGAGTGACCAGTCAGAGTTTTTCTGATTGGTCTGTGGATGTCTGAAGGCTCTGTATTGTGGAGCCGTTGGAGCAGGTGGGGCTGGTGTGGCAAGAGGTGCAAAGGTGAGTGTGCTCTGTACCTGATGTTTGGCCAGGGGAGCCAGCCCTGTTTCCGGGTTCGGTTCAGAGGTGGGAATTGTGGCTCCTTCTGTGTCTGTGGGTTGCAGGTTATGGACTCTGTGTGGAGCCCTCTGTGGCCGCGGTGTGTCCAGGACTTGGATCACAGGTGAGGGCGGCTGAGGTGAGTGGGGAGAGAGGGGAGGTGAGGAGGGGGAGAAGGGGGAGAAGAAGGAGGGGGGAACTGGGGAAGAGGGGGAGAGGTCAGGTGAGAGGGAGTCTGCAACAAGAACTATCAGTTCTTCTTCCTCTGTGGGCTGCTGCTGCTGTGTTTCTGTCTCCTCTGCCGTCTGAGTGCTCTGTGCCCTTCTCTCAGGGGTTGTAGGGACCTCCGCTGCCTGTTGTGCTGGAGCAGGTTGGAGTGTCTCCCACTGTGCCATCCTCTGTGGGACTCCCGGTGGCAGTTGGGGTAGAGGAATGGGGGCTGTCTGCCTCAAAAAGTCATTCATGGCTGAGCTCAGATGTCTCCTACGTGTGGGCTGGATCCGTGGGACATCCACTGGAGCTGGAGGAGGAGGAGGAGGAGGAGGAGGAGGGGGAGGAGGAGGAGGGGGCCGTAAAGCCGCTGTCTCCCTCGTCACCTGTGGGGCTGCTGGTTCAGCTGCTGTCTCTGTTACAGGTAAGGTCTGAGTCTGTTCCCCCCTACCCTGTGCTGTAACCTGAGAGCTGTTCTGTAATGTAGCAGCTATTCTAGCATAGACTGCGTCTAACAGTTCTTGTGACATTTTCCTGCCAAATTTGCTCCGTGACCAAGCTGCCGCAATCTCAAAATTATCTCTCCAGCAACTTGCATGCAACTGTTGCAGGATCTGGAGGTTATTCTCTATATTGTCCTTATAGTGGTCTCTAAGGGTCAAAAGGGTTGTGTATTCCCAGTTTTTTGCATTACCCTGGATCATGCTCTCTGTTATAGGGTTTGGATCTGCGGGCTTAATGGAGTCAATGAGGTTTTGTGTCATTCTGGCTATGGCAGGTGGTGTATCAGAAGCTGTCACATTATTAAGATGATGCGCAGCTGTAATAATTCTATGTATAACCCTTGTTCTAACTAAAAAGTCTGGGTCATCATCATGCCTTTTCTGTTGTTTGTTTCCATGGGGTTGAACAAACCTCCCTCCGTGCTGGCGTCCATCCTGCCTGCTCCGAAGCTGCTGCTCCTGCTGTCTCCGCGGGCGACTCCGCTGCTGCTGGGCGCGCTGCCAGGGTCGCCGAGAAGCCTCTTGGCGCGGAGCTCCGTTGTTCCGTGTTCGGCGGTTCCGTGGACCTCCGTCGTTCCAGTCCTTTCGCTGGTAGGTGTTGTTGTTGTTGTGCTGATATTCGGCGTAGGTTTTACCTCGATCAGCCCTGTAGTTTGGCCCCCCGTTGCTCCGTTGAAACTGGCGGGGCAGATTTTTACGAGCCGCTTCGGCGTAACTGATGCGGCCAAAAGAATGCTGACGGCGGGGATAAGCCGAAGACTGTCTGTTCTGGGTGTACTGGGTTCTACTTTTATCCCTACCCCTGTCGTATCTTACGGCTGGCCACCTGTCATGGTATCTGCGTTGGTCCGTCATCTCAAAGTCGCGCCGAAGGCCGTAGAAAAAAACTCAAAATATGAAAAATATAACTGAAAACTATCTCTAAAAAATAGAGACGTGATGGTGAACAATAACAAGTTTTTATTTTAATTGAGCGACGCGTTTCGGCATTTAAAAATGCCTTTTTCAAGCTCAAAATACTTACAATATCTTAATACAGGTATTCTCTCACACAGCTCAGTCAACGGGCAGGAGTGAATGAATGAAAAAGCCCGGGAGGTATAAAGCAGAACAAAACATCCTGATTCGGTGATCCCATGTGACCCTGAGAGCCAATGATAGCGTGAAGGTCCGTATCATTGGGTGTGTATGGGGAGGTTTTTAGGCCTGCCTTGCGCCTGCTGAAAATTTAAAGGAAAATGCTGTTTGGTCCAAAAAGGCCTTTAGGTATCTTTTGAGAAAAGATTAACTCACTAGTATTATGCAAATCCATAATATATATCAAAATATTTCAAAAGAAATTATAAAAACATTTAAATTGTTATCATTTTTTGATCTTGTAGTGAGTCATTGCATAATAAATACAATTTCTTGTTTTTTCCTCTTTCTTTGCAGGCGCAGGGCAGTCCAAGGGAGGGATCCGGTAAGGTGAGTGTTAAATTTGGTTTCCAAATAGGTTGAGATAAGGGAAAGTTTTCAGGTTAGGGCATATATCTCTGAGTATTTCACCAGAGTGAATGGTTGGGTTTAGGCCCTAGAGTCTGTTATTTATCTCAAAGGTCCAATGGTTATGATTAGGCAAGAAGCCTTCAAATACAACTCCATGGTCAAATGGTTAGGGTTAGGTCAGGGAGTGAATGGGTTATGGTTAGGGTTAGGAATCTGGGTTGGGTTTTATTCTGCCCCTCCAAAGGACTCTAAAAACATGTGTGAGGAGTAAAATCACCATCACTGAATAGAAACATCTTAGAACAAGTAAATGCAGATATGTCATGCATCACAACAACAACAACATTTGAATGAAGAAATGGAGTAAACCTGAGATTTCTCGTTCATCATGGTATAACAAACATGAGATTATAGAAAAATACAATAATATACATAAATTGAGAGCTCAGCCCTCTGAACCATCTCTATTACAGGGAAGAGAATGAAATATTTCTTCTGAACCATATGTTTGTTTCAAAATTACTCAATGTGGAGCCTAAAGGGAGTTTTATATATAATATATTTAGTATAATTAAGAGTATGTGCCAATAATGTATTCAATATAGTACCTCATAAGATATAATATAATAATTGCTGTATATTATGTGCTCTATGTGTCCCATTATAGATGGATTACAAGGACTAAGGTCTGCCTGAGAGAAGAGGAAGAAGGGAAAGCTTCAGTCTAGGTACGGGCCGGTAAGGAATGAAATAAAGAAATTCTGCTGCCGAAGGCAGCAGAATTGAAAGCACAAACCTTAGACCTACGCTAATTCCCAACTATCCTATCTCTCATTCAGACCGCTGGGTACATGTGTGCCCAGTTTTTGGATCCAGGATCTCTCCACTCTCCTGCGCTGCTTCACAGACCAGGCTGGGTTGGACTCCAGGATTGTGGCCCTGAGGCTGGACCACCCGTGGTCAACAAAGTGCTGGACTAGAGGGATGTGCAAATTTTTGTGTTTATTTATGTTATATCTATGTTGGGTGAATCTGGTCAGCATAGTGTTGCCTGATTCCCCAACATATTGTTTAGGACATTTAGAGCATCTAATTAAATAAATAATGTTTTTTTGATGAACAGTTGTGTTCCTTTGTGTCTCAAATACCTCCTTAGTATTCTGGTTTTGTACCCTCTTGTAGCTTCTGAAGAATTCTCCCTGTGATCTGGTCCTCTGTGTCTGTAAAGGTGTTAATTTAGCTCTCACCAAAAGGTCTTTTAGATTCTTATTTTTTCTAAAAGCTGCAATCAGCCTGTAATCTTTTAAGAAAGTCTGATTCCCTCCAGTGGAAATGAAATTATTTTTTAACTTTTTCACTAATTTGATGTTTTCTGGAGAGTAAGTGACAATAATTGGGAGAATTGGATCTAAACAAATAGGTTTCACCTGTGTGAATGTCCTCAGAGCCTGACGCAGCATGGTGTAAGAGTACCCCCTATTGGCCAAAGAGGGGAATAGGATTTTGACTGCTGATTTAAAATCCTCAGCTCTAGTGCAGATTCTTTTAAACCTCAGTAATTGAGACTTAACTAACCCAGCAAACGTGTGCTTTGGGTGATGGCTGGATCTGAACAGCAGCGCATGCGTATCAGTCTTTTTGAAAAAAACTCTTACATCCAGTCTGTGTGTGGCGGAGAAGTCGGGTCCTTTGTAGGTGGTCGTGTCTAAAAAGTCTATGGAGTCCTGGTTAATGGTCGAAGTCAGCTTTATGGAGTGTCTGTGGTCATTCAAGGTAAGTAAAAACTGTTCAAAATCCTCTATCGAATGTTGCCAAATGCCCCAAATATCGTCTAAATAGCGGAAATAATGTAGCGGTTTTTTCTGGCAGGCTGCTAACGCACCTTCCTCCCATTCCGCCATGAACAAATTAGCATAGGCTGGAGCGAACTTTTTCCCCATCGCCGTGCCTGTGATTTGTAGGAAATATTGGCCATCAAATTCAAAATCATTTCTTGTGAGGTTAATTTCGAGTAGTTGGAGGATTTCCTTATCTGGCCTCTTACTGTTGGGGTGTTTTAGAAAGGCATTTTTGACAGCCGAGAGCCCCTCAGACGACTGTATGTTAGTGTACAGGCTGGCTACGTCAAGGGAGAAAAGGAAGGCCGTGTGCGGCACTTCAATGCTCTTAACTTTCTCTACAAAGTCGTAGGTATCTTTTATGTAGCTGGGATGTAACATCGATAGAGGATTAAGATAGTAGTCTATGAATTCTGCAGTGTGATATGTCTCACTCTCACAGTCTGAGACGATGGGACGTCCCGGAGGGATGCAGAAAGGGAGGCTCCATGACTCTCTGCTTTTGTGGATCTTAGGTAATAGATAAAATAAACGCATTCTAGGTTCTTTATTTCCCTGGAGGTAAGTTTTTTGTTTGTGATTAATAAATTTTTTGTTATATAATGATGAGAGAATCTTATCTACTAGAGGTATTGTGTCTTTATATATGGGTTTATTTAGTTTTCTATAATATTTTCTGTCATTTAGTTGTCTGTTTCCCTCCCACAGGTAGTCTTTCCTGTCCATCAGGACCACCGAGCTCCCTTTGTCTGCAGGTTTGATCACAATTTCATCATTTTCACTCAACTGATGGAGTGCCTCAGTCTCAAATCTGGTCAGGTTGGCCTTGTTCCAGCCTATTTTGTGGGCTTTTTGAAAATATTCAATATCTGATTGTGTCAATTTTGTGATTTCAGCTGGTAGCTGTGCAGCAGAGGGAACCCAAGTGGACTTAGGAGTAAAAGGCAAGTGTACAGTATCAGGTTTGTTATCATAATAAACAGACAATTTCAATTTTCTATGGTAATTTTGTATATCCAATCTAGTCTGATCTTTTAAACATTTGTGATTGGTCCTGTGGAGAGAGGGTATAAAGGTCAAACCTTTATTAAGAAGCAGAGTCTGTGCTGCTGTTAGTTGGAAGGATTCACACAAATTAATCACAGTTTTTGACCCTGTTTCATTTTTGCTACTTACAGGGTTCCCATGTTTAAATGCTGAATCCAGTGCTGCAGCATGTGCTCCCCGGTCTGCTTGGACCAGTGGATGAGGTCCTTCTCCAGGGTGAAGTCACTTCTGGAAAGCTGTGGTATGTAGTTGAGGTTTTTCTGAATGTAATTGTTCAGAGTGAACAGGTTGGTCTGTTCCCCAGCTGGGAGTGCTCTAGAGAAGTTGATAAGAGCTACATAAATCTCTGAGTTGGGGAAGGCTGCCTGAGCCATCCCTACAGCTTCCTCCAGCTGTAGGGCGGTGACAGCCTCCGCATCCTGGGCCCTGCTGTTGATGCCAAAAGAAAGAATAGTCTTCTCCACTATGGTGGAGACTGGTGTTTTGGCTAGAATGGCTGCAGCATGTGAAACTGCGGCACCTGGGAAGCTGTCCACCTGGATGTAGTCCTGAGGAAAAGGTGGAAGCCTTGACAGGTTAGAGTCCCCAATTATGAGCCATTTTTTCTGGGGCTCGAGTGACCAGTCAGAGTTTTTCTGATTGGTCTGTGGATGTCTGAAGGCTCTGTATTGTGGAGCCGTTGGAGCAGGTGGGGCTGGTGTGGCAAGAGGTGCAAAGGTGAGTGTGCTCTGTACCTGATGTTTGGCCAGGGGAGCCAGCCCTGTTTCCGGGTTCGGTTCAGAGGTGGGAATTGTGGCTCCTTCTGTGTCTGTGGGTTGCAGGTTATGGACTCTGTGTGGAGCCCTCTGTGGCCGCGGTGTGTCCAGGACTTGGATCACAGGTGAGGGCGGCTGAGGTGAGTGGGGAGAGAGGGGAGGTGAGGAGGGGGAGAAGGGGGAGAAGAAGGAGGGGGGAACTGGGGAAGAGGGGGAGAGGTCAGGTGAGAGGGAGTCTGCAACAAGAACTATCAGTTCTTCTTCCTCTGTGGGCTGCTGCTGCTGTGTTTCTGTCTCCTCTGCCGTCTGAGTGCTCTGTGCCCTTCTCTCAGGGGTTGTAGGGACCTCCGCTGCCTGTTGTGCTGGAGCAGGTTGGAGTGTCTCCCACTGTGCCATCCTCTGTGGGACTCCCGGTGGCAGTTGGGGTAGAGGAATGGGGGCTGTCTGCCTCAAAAAGTCATTCATGGCTGAGCTCAGATGTCTCCTACGTGTGGGCTGGATCCGTGGGACATCCACTGGAGCTGGAGGAGGAGGAGGAGGAGGAGGAGGAGGAGGGGGAGGAGGAGGAGGGGGCCGTAAAGCCGCTGTCTCCCTCGTCACCTGTGGGGCTGCTGGTTCAGCTGCTGTCTCTGTTACAGGTAAGGTCTGAGTCTGTTCCCCCCTACCCTGTGCTGTAACCTGAGAGCTGTTCTGTAATGTAGCAGCTATTCTAGCATAGACTGCGTCTAACAGTTCTTGTGACATTTTCCTGCCAAATTTGCTCCGTGACCAAGCTGCCGCAATCTCAAAATTATCTCTCCAGCAACTTGCATGCAACTGTTGCAGGATCTGGAGGTTATTCTCTATATTGTCCTTATAGTGGTCTCTAAGGGTCAAAAGGGTTGTGTATTCCCAGTTTTTTGCATTACCCTGGATCATGCTCTCTGTTATAGGGTTTGGATCTGCGGGCTTAATGGAGTCAATGAGGTTTTGTGTCATTCTGGCTATGGCAGGTGGTGTATCAGAAGCTGTCACATTATTAAGATGATGCGCAGCTGTAATAATTCTATGTATAACCCTTGTTCTAACTAAAAAGTCTGGGTCATCATCATGCCTTTTCTGTTGTTTGTTTCCATGGGGTTGAACAAACCTCCCTCCGTGCTGGCGTCCATCCTGCCTGCTCCGAAGCTGCTGCTCCTGCTGTCTCCGCGGGCGACTCCGCTGCTGCTGGGCGCGCTGCCAGGGTCGCCGAGAAGCCTCTTGGCGCGGAGCTCCGTTGTTCCGTGTTCGGCGGTTCCGTGGACCTCCGTCGTTCCAGTCCTTTCGCTGGTAGGTGTTGTTGTTGTTGTGCTGATATTCGGCGTAGGTTTTACCTCGATCAGCCCTGTAGTTTGGCCCCCCGTTGCTCCGTTGAAACTGGCGGGGCAGATTTTTACGAGCCGCTTCGGCGTAACTGATGCGGCCAAAAGAATGCTGACGGCGGGGATAAGCCGAAGACTGTCTGTTCTGGGTGTACTGGGTTCTACTTTTATCCCTACCCCTGTCGTATCTTACGGCTGGCCACCTGTCATGGTATCTGCGTTGGTCCGTCATCTCAAAGTCGCGCCGAAGGCCGTAGAAAAAAACTCAAAATATGAAAAATATAACTGAAAACTATCTCTAAAAAATAGAGACGTGATGGTGAACAATAACAAGTTTTTATTTTAATTGAGCGACGCGTTTCGGCATTTAAAAATGCCTTTTTCAAGCTCAAAATACTTACAATATCTTAATACAGGTATTCTCTCACACAGCTCAGTCAACGGGCAGGAGTGAATGAATGAAAAAGCCCGGGAGGTATAAAGCAGAACAAAACATCCTGATTCGGTGATCCCATGTGACCCTGAGAGCCAATGATAGCGTGAAGGTCCGTATCATTGGGTGTGTATGGGGAGGTTTTTAGGCCTGCCTTGCGCCTGCTGAAAATTTAAAGGAAAATGCTGTTTGGTCCAAAAAGGCCTTTAGGTATCTTTTGAGAAAAGATTAACTCACTAGTATTATGCAAATCCATAATATATATCAAAATATTTCAAAAGAAATTATAAAAACATTTAAATTGTTATCATTTTTTGATCTTGTAGTGAGTCATTGCATAATAAATACAATTTCTTGTTTTTTCCTCTTTCTTTGCAGGCGCAGGGCAGTCCAAGGGAGGGATCCGGTAAGGTGAGTGTTAAATTTGGTTTCCAAATAGGTTGAGATAAGGGAAAGTTTTCAGGTTAGGGCATATATCTCTGAGTATTTCACCAGAGTGAATGGTTGGGTTTAGGCCCTAGAGTCTGTTATTTATCTCAAAGGTCCAATGGTTATGATTAGGCAAGAAGCCTTCAAATACAACTCCATGGTCAAATGGTTAGGGTTAGGTCAGGGAGTGAATGGGTTATGGTTAGGGTTAGGAATCTGGGTTGGGTTTTATTCTGCCCCTCCAAAGGACTCTAAAAACATGTGTGAGGAGTAAAATCACCATCACTGAATAGAAACATCTTAGAACAAGTAAATGCAGATATGTCATGCATCACAACAACAACAACATTTGAATGAAGAAATGGAGTAAACCTGAGATTTCTCGTTCATCATGGTATAACAAACATGAGATTATAGAAAAATACAATAATATACATAAATTGAGAGCTCAGCCCTCTGAACCATCTCTATTACAGGGAAGAGAATGAAATATTTCTTCTGAACCATATGTATGTTTCAAAATTACTCAATGTGGAGCCTAAAGGGAGTTTTATATATAATATATTTAGTATAATTAAGAGTATGTGGGTTAGGGTTAGGGTTAGGGTTAGGGTTAGGGTTAGGGTTAGGGGGTTAGGGTTAGGGTTAGGGTTAGGGTTAGGGTTAGGGTTAGGGTTAGGGTTAGGGTTAGGGTTAGGGTTAGGGGTTAGGGTTAGGGGGGGTTAGGGTTAGGGTTAGGGTTAGGGTTAGGATAGGAGTGTTTATGAGTAAGGAATCTCTCGGGAAGAAACTCATTAGCATACCCTCCTCTGATTGGTCGAAACCCAGTTTTAAAAAGATAAACGGTTGGTGCTGTCAGGTTTGGACTGAAGGAATCCAGCTCTGTTTGTCTTGTCAGCATTGCAAACAGATTTTGATTTGATGAATTTGTTTAAAAATATCTTCTAAAATGAATGTATCAAAATATAAAGTATTTTAAATACAGAGGAATACAATTATGATGCCTCCTCAACTAATTACTTTTTGATTTTTGATTTAACCAGTAAACCAAGTAAGTAAATAAATAAATAGAATATATTTTAATTAAAAAATAATTATAATTATTTAAAAAAATCAGCAAATAATCTCATAATTTGTGCTCAAATAGTCTAAATCTTTAGTTTTTAAAACAATTGTAAAAAGCTGGTTATATATATATATATATATATATATATATATATATATATATATATATATATATATATATATCTATATCTCCATATCTATATATATATATATATTTGCCAACGAATATCGCTAAAATCACCACATATGGTAAAATTAGCAAGATTCGTAATGTTTTTGGAGCCATCTGGTGGTCATATTTGAACAAGACTATGTGTGAGTGAGAGTGTGTGTGTGTGTGTCTCTCTCTCTGTGTGTGTGTGTGTGTGTGTGTCTGTGTGTGTGTGTGTGTCTGTGTGTGTGTGTGTGTGTCTGTGTGTGTGTCTCTGTGTGTGTGTGTGTGTGTGTGCGTGTGTGTCTGTGTGTCTGTGTGTGTGCGTGTGTGCCTCTGTGTGTGTCTCTGTGTGTGTCTCTGTGTCTGTGTGTGTATCTGTGTGTGTGTTTCTGTGTCTGTGTGTGTGTGTGTCTGCGTGTGTGTGTGTGTGTGTGTGTGTGTGTGTCTGCATACCTGTAGATACATTTCTAGAAGATGGTTTCCGTCAACCCCGAGCCTGAAAGGAAATAAATAAATGTGACAAAAGGCCCTGCCAGTGTTGTATGGCAGATGGTAAACCTGCTGAGGTCACCATGCACTCAGACAATTCATTTGCAGTCACAATGTTACACATGTCATGTCATTCAGTAAAACACTGTTAGCAAAAGTACCACATTATTTGTTGTCCTCTCCAGTCCCTGGGTCTGAACCAGAGCTGAAGCAAAGTGATCAGGGCTCGACATAAGCAATGGCCCGATGGCCCGGGGCCAGTAAAAGAGTATGTCGGGCTAGTTGATTGGCCAGTTACTGTGACAGTGGCTCTGTCTGCGGTCATACAGAGTGGCGCGAAGCTTGTGAATGTGAACTAACATTTCACATTTTCACCTCAGGTAATGTATAACTTTAGTTAAAATGTCAAACTCGTTGCGAGTTAAAGCAGCAGAATCTATGCACTAACCATTTTTGCCAGCATAGCCAAGCCACCTCACCTCTCATTCAGGCCCCCTGGTATCAAAGTGCCCAACTTGGCAATCCAGTTTTTTTCGGCTTTCCTCCTTTGAGCTGCGGACCAATTTGGGTAAGGGTTAGGTTAAAGAAAAAAGAATTTCGGTGCTTTAGCAGGGTTAGGAAAAGGGGGTGAGGAATGGGTGTTGGCACTGTAGGTGCACACCCATTAATGCACAAACCAGGCCACTGCCTGTTTGGCCCAGCAACACTACAAACCCCCAAACTCACAAGACTAACCAAATAGGCATTACTTGGAGGAAAAAACCAACAGGTTCTAAGCTATGCTTTAATAAGCTTTAACTGTGCTGTATGAGAAAGGTAAGTATATTAATAGTTAAAATATAAATGTATTTAAACGTGCCAAAAGTGGCCTAATTGCTCAGGTAAGTATACATATTAGGGAACAATAAAATGTACTCAACACTCTGCAAAATATTGCTTGATAATATGAACCTCAAATGTATTAATGTGTGCTAAAAATAGCTTAATAAATCTCCCTTTATGATGTCTCCTTCATCCTAGTTGCTTGGTGACGGTCAGGTGTAGGCCCCAACGGGGGCTCACGGCGAACAAGGCCGCCGTCATCTCCCAGGCGAGGAGCGGTGGTAGGCCGGGAGGTGGAGCGGATCAGCTCCCTGTCCCGGTGGCGATGTCCGGTCCGGCTCTGCCCTCGGATCATCCTGGCGTGTCGGATTCCTCTCACAGCGGAGGTCTGTAGATCCCGATGTAGCCGAAGCACCCCCTGGTCCCGTAAGTGGTCTCTTACCGGTGGGTTAGCAGCAGTTAGCCGTCTGGCCTGGTTGTGGATGTAGCCGTAGCCACAGCTAGCAGCTAACAGCTGTAGCATAGCCATGCGGCCGCCGTCTCATGAACTCAAGTCAATAAAAACGTGCAAAAAACACCTTACTGACGGCAGAATAAACTCCAGAGAGTGAAGCGTGATGGTCTTAAGTGGTATTTATTATTCCAACGACGTACGTTTCGACCTTACAAGGCCTTTATCAAGTCTGATAAATACTCACAATTGTTTCTAAGCAAGATCACGGGCGTAATGCTAGCAACACTATCCACACGTCAACAGGAAATGGTCATTCACGTGTTTAGGACCTTCACATTAAAATGGCTCTTTTCAACATAAAAGTCTCCATAATGCTCCATTAAATATAGCCCTTACCTAATTAAAGTCACAAAAGTGCTCTTTAAAGAAGAAAACTGTAACCATCATCTATTGAGAATTAGGGGGACAGATTAAACAAGAGTCACTACAGTGCTCCCTTGAAAATTAACATAATAAAAGACACTACAGTGCTCTTTTATATGTAAGCAATTATAAACCCCTTTATGAACCATATATGGTTTTTGTTCAGAATGTAAAAAATATAATTTATTTAATTCTTATTTTTTACTTTTTTTGCAGGTCCAAGAAGGCTACAGTTATGGTAAGTATTAGGTAAGTAAAATATTACTTCTCTCAGGTTGAGGTTAGGCATGTACCCAGTGGTTGGGTTTAGGTCAAAAGATCTTTGTGGTTAAGTTTAGGGCTCAAGATACATGGTAAGGCATATATTATAAATGGAGAATCCCTGGTTGAATTTAGATCAAAAGAACCTACTATATTAATATATATTTGTATACGTCTGTGGAGAGAGTGTTGCTGCAACCCTTAAATATAATCTCCTTGAAATGTTAAGCCATCACGTACATAATTAAACAAATTCTTATTATAGAAACCAACAAAATCCCTTATCTGAATAATATTTTCAAAAGAAATTGTCCTGGAAATACCAAGTTCAGGCTTATAAGCCGTGTCCATGGACCTTAAAGAGTCAGTGTTAGATGTCAAAGGTCAGTTAGGGGATAGAAAACCCTCTGAGCAAGTGGATTAAACTTAACAGGGTTAGGGTTAGGGTTAGGGTTAGGGTTAGGGTTAGGGTTAGGGTTAGGGTTAGGGATAGGAGTGTTTATGAGTAAGGAATCTCTCGGGAAGAAACTCATTAGCATACCCTCCTCTGATTGGTCGTCCTAGACTACACTTCAAATTGTGGTCCAAAAGGAGCACAGCAGCACGCACAGACAGACAGTTTGTCAACAAAATCAGCTGAGTTTTTACATCAGTCATATTTAACTGATAATAATATAGCAGAGTTATGAAATTAACAATTAGAACAATCCATTGATAAGAAGAAAGAATCTGGTGATCACATTTGAACAAGACTATGTGTACTACCGTAGTTCAAAATGGCGCATGGCTACGGAGCATCGACCCCAGCTCATGTAAGCGCAAATGTAAAATTTCAAGCCAATAGAAATACTTGGAATTGATGGTTCCGGTCAATATTCATGAAAAAAGGTTTGATAAAAAGACAAGTTTGTGAAGGGCAATACAGATTTTGATAATAAACAACTACAAGTGTTACACACTGGGGCTTTAAGGTAGGCATACCTGTGATTTGGAGAGTTGATAACATCTCCTTTTCAGGAAAAATGGTTCCAACAACGCAGCGATGTCTGCAGGGGAGGTCTGCTACAGAGAGAGCTGGTTGTTGTGGGGCAGCGATAGGCAGATGTGGCTGTGGACTGTCCCCAGGACTGAAGATGTCTTGTGATGTATGTGGATGGACATTTGCGTGGGGCTCATGTGGGGTGAGAAGACATGTGACTCCAGGGAAGCATTTCCTCTGCTGGTGCCCGCTACGCTCTGGTTGCTCTCCAGTTCTTGCCATTTTGACTGCATATGTCCGTCTATGTGGTCTAACAGTTGTCTTCTTAGGACCCCCAAGTCCCGTTTTAAGGTTCTCTTCGAAGCCCAACAGGGTAGATCAAAACCCTTTCTACCTCCTCCCTGAAGACTTCAGCCAACGCATTTTGATAAGCTTCCAGCTTCTCCTCGCCACTCAGACTGAAGTTGTCGGAGAGGTTTTCTTCTGGATCTTCGTCATCTGTGTTCCTTTGCCAGACAACACAACAAGCACATGTGTCAATAAATTGCCTTGATGAAACAGTGATGGTGTATGATTAATTGTCTAAGAACGAAATGTGATCAATGTGATTTGTAACTGTGTTAACCCACGATCTACCCACCAGGGTAGATAGAAATTTTTCTACCACATGGTAGTTCATTTATATTAGGTTAGATAAAATATACACAAATAAACAAATGTGTTTTCAAATCAGAGATTAATCTTACATTTTAACTTATGATTATGTTAAT
>CM042425.1:44628940-44636440 GCA_023631565.1 Gymnocephalus cernua | reverse complement strand
GAATCTATGCACTAACCATTTTTGCCAGCATAGCCAAGCCACCTCACCTCTCATTCAGGCCCCCTGGTATCAAAGTGCCCAACTTGGCAATCCAGTTTTTTTCGGCTTTCCTCCTTTGAGCTGCGGACCAATTTGGGTAAGGGTTAGGTTAAAGAAAAAAGAATTTCGGTGCTTTAGCAGGGTTAGGAAAAGGGGGTGAGGAATGGGTGTTGGCACTGTAGGTGCACACCCATTAATGCACAAACCAGGCCACTGCCTGTTTGGCCCAGCAACACTACAAACCCCCAAACTCACAAGACTAACCAAATAGGCATTACTTGGAGGAAAAAACCAACAGGTTCTAAGCTATGCTTTAATAAGCTTTAACTGTGCTGTATGAGAAAGGTAAGTATATTAATAGTTAAAATATAAATGTATTTAAACGTGCCAAAAGTGGCCTAATTGCTCAGGTAAGTATACATATTAGGGAACAATAAAATGTACTCAACACTCTGCAAAATATTGCTTGATAATATGAACCTCAAATGTATTAATGTGTGCTAAAAATAGCTTAATAAATCTCCCTTTATGATGTCTCCTTCATCCTAGTTGCTTGGTGACGGTCAGGTGTAGGCCCCAACGGGGGCTCACGGCGAACAAGGCCGCCGTCATCTCCCAGGCGAGGAGCGGTGGTAGGCCGGGAGGTGGAGCGGATCAGCTCCCTGTCCCGGTGGCGATGTCCGGTCCGGCTCTGCCCTCGGATCATCCTGGCGTGTCGGATTCCTCTCACAGCGGAGGTCTGTAGATCCCGATGTAGCCGAAGCACCCCCTGGTCCCGTAAGTGGTCTCTTACCGGTGGGTTAGCAGCAGTTAGCCGTCTGGCCTGGTTGTGGATGTAGCCGTAGCCACAGCTAGCAGCTAACAGCTGTAGCATAGCCATGCGGCCGCCGTCTCATGAACTCAAGTCAATAAAAACGTGCAAAAAACACCTTACTGACGGCAGAATAAACTCCAGAGAGTGAAGCGTGATGGTCTTAAGTGGTATTTATTATTCCAACGACGTACGTTTCGACCTTACAAGGCCTTTATCAAGTCTGATAAATACTCACAATTGTTTCTAAGCAAGATCACGGGCGTAATGCTAGCAACACTATCCACACGTCAACAGGAAATGGTCATTCACGTGTTTAGGACCTTCACATTAAAATGGCTCTTTTCAACATAAAAGTCTCCATAATGCTCCATTAAATATAGCCCTTACCTAATTAAAGTCACAAAAGTGCTCTTTAAAGAAGAAAACTGTAACCATCATCTATTGAGAATTAGGGGGACAGATTAAACAAGAGTCACTACAGTGCTCCCTTGAAAATTAACATAATAAAAGACACTACAGTGCTCTTTTATATGTAAGCAATTATAAACCCCTTTATGAACCATATATGGTTTTTGTTCAGAATGTAAAAAATATAATTTATTTAATTCTTATTTTTTACTTTTTTTGCAGGTCCAAGAAGGCTACAGTTATGGTAAGTATTAGGTAAGTAAAATATTACTTCTCTCAGGTTGAGGTTAGGCATGTACCCAGTGGTTGGGTTTAGGTCAAAAGATCTTTGTGGTTAAGTTTAGGGCTCAAGATACATGGTAAGGCATATATTATAAATGGAGAATCCCTGGTTGAATTTAGATCAAAAGAACCTACTATATTAATATATATTTGTATACGTCTGTGGAGAGAGTGTTGCTGCAACCCTTAAATATAATCTCCTTGAAATGTTAAGCCATCACGTACATAATTAAACAAATTCTTATTATAGAAACCAACAAAATCCCTTATCTGAATAATATTTTCAAAAGAAATTGTCCTGGAAATACCAAGTTCAGGCTTATAAGCCGTGTCCATGGACCTTAAAGAGTCAGTGTTAGATGTCAAAGGTCAGTTAGGGGATAGAAAACCCTCTGAGCAAGTGGATTAAACTTAACAGGGTTAGGGTTAGGGTTAGGGTTAGGGTTAGGGTTAGGGTTAGGGTTAGGGTTAGGGATAGGAGTGTTTATGAGTAAGGAATCTCTCGGGAAGAAACTCATTAGCATACCCTCCTCTGATTGGTCGTCCTAGACTACACTTCAAATTGTGGTCCAAAAGGAGCACAGCAGCACGCACAGACAGACAGTTTGTCAACAAAATCAGCTGAGTTTTTACATCAGTCATATTTAACTGATAATAATATAGCAGAGTTATGAAATTAACAATTAGAACAATCCATTGATAAGAAGAAAGAATCTGGTGATCACATTTGAACAAGACTATGTGTACTACCGTAGTTCAAAATGGCGCATGGCTACGGAGCATCGACCCCAGCTCATGTAAGCGCAAATGTAAAATTTCAAGCCAATAGAAATACTTGGAATTGATGGTTCCGGTCAATATTCATGAAAAAAGGTTTGATAAAAAGACAAGTTTGTGAAGGGCAATACAGATTTTGATAATAAACAACTACAAGTGTTACACACTGGGGCTTTAAGGTAGGCATACCTGTGATTTGGAGAGTTGATAACATCTCCTTTTCAGGAAAAATGGTTCCAACAACGCAGCGATGTCTGCAGGGGAGGTCTGCTACAGAGAGAGCTGGTTGTTGTGGGGCAGCGATAGGCAGATGTGGCTGTGGACTGTCCCCAGGACTGAAGATGTCTTGTGATGTATGTGGATGGACATTTGCGTGGGGCTCATGTGGGGTGAGAAGACATGTGACTCCAGGGAAGCATTTCCTCTGCTGGTGCCCGCTACGCTCTGGTTGCTCTCCAGTTCTTGCCATTTTGACTGCATATGTCCGTCTATGTGGTCTAACAGTTGTCTTCTTAGGACCCCCAAGTCCCGTTTTAAGGTTCTCTTCGAAGCCCAACAGGGTAGATCAAAACCCTTTCTACCTCCTCCCTGAAGACTTCAGCCAACGCATTTTGATAAGCTTCCAGCTTCTCCTCGCCACTCAGACTGAAGTTGTCGGAGAGGTTTTCTTCTGGATCTTCGTCATCTGTGTTCCTTTGCCAGACAACACAACAAGCACATGTGTCAATAAATTGCCTTGATGAAACAGTGATGGTGTATGATTAATTGTCTAAGAACGAAATGTGATCAATGTGATTTGTAACTGTGTTAACCCACGATCTACCCACCAGGGTAGATAGAAATTTTTCTACCACATGGTAGTTCATTTATATTAGGTTAGATAAAATATACACAAATAAACAAATGTGTTTTCAAATCAGAGATTAATCTTACATTTTAACTTATGATTATGTTAATAAAATATGTCAGTATGTATGACAAACTGAACTCATATTTCGTTGGCCTTAATGGCTACGTGACCCTAAGACTTGTTTTTCTGGACAAGGGTTGTAAACATGGTATGGTTGAGGTGAGGCTAAGGGTCAGACATTTAAATCTATAAGAGAGAGTGTGTGTGTGTGTGTGTGTGTGTGTGTGTGTGTGTGTGTGTGTGTGTGTGTGTGTGTGTGTGTCTGTGTGTGCGTGTGTTTCTGTGTGTGTCTGTGTCTCTGTGTGTGTGTGTGTCTCTGTGTGTGTGTGTGTGTGTATCTGTGTGTGTGTGTGTGTGTGTATCTGTGTATCTGTGTGTGTGTGTGTGTGTGTGTGTGTTACCTTCCCCATGGTCAGCCTCGGTGATGGCAGCCATGTTGATCAGCTGGCCGGTGTAACACTGAACGCCGCTGAACCTCACCACGCCGATGGAGTCGCCCTCCTTCTCGATGGCCTCCAGGATTTCTTCGGTCCTGAGTCTCTTCTCCCTGAACCGTGGACCACATTGTTAATTATTATTGCGTGCCAGTTAAAATGAGTTGGGCACGCCAAAGGTTGCAGGCCTCGCAGGCAGATCTGAGACTCCACGGCGTACTGAGGACAGGAACGAAAAGACCATTTCAAACAGTAAATTAAAAAGTGTATATTGGAAATAGTTACTGACTCTGCCTTTAAATGCTGAATAGCCAGATAGCCAGCACACACTGATAATGTTTAGTAATTAAGATGAGTGTAAAATGATTTATTGTTTATTATTTTTTTCGTTTATTGTAGATAATTTAACTTGTTGCTTTTAATATGACTTTGTCTGAAAATGACAAATGTTTCACGTTTTGTGTGGACCCCAGGACGACCAGCTTCGGCATCAGAAAACGGGGGACACAAGTCAGCCATATCACGTTAAATCTTTGCACTTTATAGCGAGAAAAGAAATGCAGGACCGGAGGTAGCCAGGAGGGGCGATGCATTTTGGGGTTAACATGCGATCAAGTGCTGTTTTGGGGCACCTGCATTATGGGGTTTCCCCAGTAGGGGGGAAGGAGTCAGGGCTGTGTTTGGGGATGGATTTAAGATTTGGGGCTGTGTCACAAGGATAGGAGTGTTTATGAGTAAGGAATCTCTCGGGAAGAAACTCATTAGCATACCCTCCTCTGATTGGTCGAAACCCAGTTTTAAAAAGATAAACGGTTGGTGCTGTCAGGTTTGGACTGAAGGAATCCAGCTCTGTTTGTCTTGTCAGCATTGCAAACAGATTTTGATTTGATGAATTTGTTTAAAAATATCTTCTAAAATGAATGTATCAAAATATAAAGTATTTTAAATACAGAGGAATACAATTATGATGCCTCCTCAACTAATTACTTTTTGATTTTTGATTTAACCAGTAAACCAAGTAAGTAAATAAATAAATAGAATATATTTTAATTAAAAAATAATTATAATTATTTAAAAAAATCAGCAAATAATCTCATAATTTGTGCTCAAATAGTCTAAATCTTTAGTTTTTAAAACAATTGTAAAAAGCTGGTTATATATATATATATATATATATATATATATATATATATATATATATATATATATATATCTATATCTCCATATCTATATATATATATATATTTGCCAACGAATATCGCTAAAATCACCACATATGGTAAAATTAGCAAGATTCGTAATGTTTTTGGAGCCATCTGGTGGTCATATTTGAACAAGACTATGTGTGAGTGAGAGTGTGTGTGTGTGTGTCTCTCTCTCTGTGTGTGTGTGTGTGTGTGTGTCTGTGTGTGTGTGTGTGTCTGTGTGTGTGTGTGTGTGTCTGTGTGTGTGTCTCTGTGTGTGTGTGTGTGTGTGTGCGTGTGTGTCTGTGTGTCTGTGTGTGTGCGTGTGTGCCTCTGTGTGTGTCTCTGTGTGTGTCTCTGTGTCTGTGTGTGTATCTGTGTGTGTGTTTCTGTGTCTGTGTGTGTGTGTGTCTGCGTGTGTGTGTGTGTGTGTGTGTGTGTGTGTCTGCATACCTGTAGATACATTTCTAGAAGATGGTTTCCGTCAACCCCGAGCCTGAAAGGAAATAAATAAATGTGACAAAAGGCCCTGCCAGTGTTGTATGGCAGATGGTAAACCTGCTGAGGTCACCATGCACTCAGACAATTCATTTGCAGTCACAATGTTACACATGTCATGTCATTCAGTAAAACACTGTTAGCAAAAGTACCACATTATTTGTTGTCCTCTCCAGTCCCTGGGTCTGAACCAGAGCTGAAGCAAAGTGATCAGGGCTCGACATAAGCAATGGCCCGATGGCCCGGGGCCAGTAAAAGAGTATGTCGGGCTAGTTGATTGGCCAGTTACTGTGACAGTGGCTCTGTCTGCGGTCATACAGAGTGGCGCGAAGCTTGTGAATGTGAACTAACATTTCACATTTTCACCTCAGGTAATGTATAACTTTAGTTAAAATGTCAAACTCGTTGCGAGTTAAAGCAGCAGAATCTATGCACTAACCATTTTTGCCAGCATAGCCAAGCCACCTCACCTCTCATTCAGGCCCCCTGGTATCAAAGTGCCCAACTTGGCAATCCAGTTTTTTTCGGCTTTCCTCCTTTGAGCTGCGGACCAATTTGGGTAAGGGTTAGGTTAAAGAAAAAAGAATTTCGGTGCTTTAGCAGGGTTAGGAAAAGGGGGTGAGGAATGGGTGTTGGCACTGTAGGTGCACACCCATTAATGCACAAACCAGGCCACTGCCTGTTTGGCCCAGCAACACTACAAACCCCCAAACTCACAAGACTAACCAAATAGGCATTACTTGGAGGAAAAAACCAACAGGTTCTAAGCTATGCTTTAATAAGCTTTAACTGTGCTGTATGAGAAAGGTAAGTATATTAATAGTTAAAATATAAATGTATTTAAACGTGCCAAAAGTGGCCTAATTGCTCAGGTAAGTATACATATTAGGGAACAATAAAATGTACTCAACACTCTGCAAAATATTGCTTGATAATATGAACCTCAAATGTATTAATGTGTGCTAAAAATAGCTTAATAAATCTCCCTTTATGATGTCTCCTTCATCCTAGTTGCTTGGTGACGGTCAGGTGTAGGCCCCAACGGGGGCTCACGGCGAACAAGGCCGCCGTCATCTCCCAGGCGAGGAGCGGTGGTAGGCCGGGAGGTGGAGCGGATCAGCTCCCTGTCCCGGTGGCGATGTCCGGTCCGGCTCTGCCCTCGGATCATCCTGGCGTGTCGGATTCCTCTCACAGCGGAGGTCTGTAGATCCCGATGTAGCCGAAGCACCCCCTGGTCCCGTAAGTGGTCTCTTACCGGTGGGTTAGCAGCAGTTAGCCGTCTGGCCTGGTTGTGGATGTAGCCGTAGCCACAGCTAGCAGCTAACAGCTGTAGCATAGCCATGCGGCCGCCGTCTCATGAACTCAAGTCAATAAAAACGTGCAAAAAACACCTTACTGACGGCAGAATAAACTCCAGAGAGTGAAGCGTGATGGTCTTAAGTGGTATTTATTATTCCAACGACGTACGTTTCGACCTTACAAGGCCTTTATCAAGTCTGATAAATACTCACAATTGTTTCTAAGCAAGATCACGGGCGTAATGCTAGCAACACTATCCACACGTCAACAGGAAATGGTCATTCACGTGTTTAGGACCTTCACATTAAAATGGCTCTTTTCAACATAAAAGTCTCCATAATGCTCCATTAAATATAGCCCTTACCTAATTAAAGTCACAAAAGTGCTCTTTAAAGAAGAAAACTGTAACCATCATCTATTGAGAATTAGGGGGACAGATTAAACAAGAGTCACTACAGTGCTCCCTTGAAAATTAACATAATAAAAGACACTACAGTGCTCTTTTATATGTAAGCAATTATAAACCCCTTTATGAACCATATATGGTTTTTGTTCAGAATGTAAAAAATATAATTTATTTAATTCTTATTTTTTACTTTTTTTGCAGGTCCAAGAAGGCTACAGTTATGGTAAGTATTAGGTAAGTAAAATATTACTTCTCTCAGGTTGAGGTTAGGCATGTACCCAGTGGTTGGGTTTAGGTCAAAAGATCTTTGTGGTTAAGTTTAGGGCTCAAGATACATGGTAAGGCATATATTATAAATGGAGAATCCCTGGTTGAATTTAGATCAAAAGAACCTACTATATTAATATATATTTGTATACGTCTGTGGAGAGAGTGTTGCTGCAACCCTT
>CM042425.1:44621440-44623940 GCA_023631565.1 Gymnocephalus cernua | reverse complement strand
CAAAAAACACCTTACTGACGGCAGAATAAACTCCAGAGAGTGAAGCGTGATGGTCTTAAGTGGTATTTATTATTCCAACGACGTACGTTTCGACCTTACAAGGCCTTTATCAAGTCTGATAAATACTCACAATTGTTTCTAAGCAAGATCACGGGCGTAATGCTAGCAACACTATCCACACGTCAACAGGAAATGGTCATTCACGTGTTTAGGACCTTCACATTAAAATGGCTCTTTTCAACATAAAAGTCTCCATAATGCTCCATTAAATATAGCCCTTACCTAATTAAAGTCACAAAAGTGCTCTTTAAAGAAGAAAACTGTAACCATCATCTATTGAGAATTAGGGGGACAGATTAAACAAGAGTCACTACAGTGCTCCCTTGAAAATTAACATAATAAAAGACACTACAGTGCTCTTTTATATGTAAGCAATTATAAACCCCTTTATGAACCATATATGGTTTTTGTTCAGAATGTAAAAAATATAATTTATTTAATTCTTATTTTTTACTTTTTTTGCAGGTCCAAGAAGGCTACAGTTATGGTAAGTATTAGGTAAGTAAAATATTACTTCTCTCAGGTTGAGGTTAGGCATGTACCCAGTGGTTGGGTTTAGGTCAAAAGATCTTTGTGGTTAAGTTTAGGGCTCAAGATACATGGTAAGGCATATATTATAAATGGAGAATCCCTGGTTGAATTTAGATCAAAAGAACCTACTATATTAATATATATTTGTATACGTCTGTGGAGAGAGTGTTGCTGCAACCCTTAAATATAATCTCCTTGAAATGTTAAGCCATCACGTACATAATTAAACAAATTCTTATTATAGAAACCAACAAAATCCCTTATCTGAATAATATTTTCAAAAGAAATTGTCCTGGAAATACCAAGTTCAGGCTTATAAGCCGTGTCCATGGACCTTAAAGAGTCAGTGTTAGATGTCAAAGGTCAGTTAGGGGATAGAAAACCCTCTGAGCAAGTGGATTAAACTTAACAGGGTTAGGGTTAGGGTTAGGGTTAGGGTTAGGGTTAGGGTTAGGGTTAGGGATAGGAGTGTTTATGAGTAAGGAATCTCTCGGGAAGAAACTCATTAGCATACCCTCCTCTGATTGGTCGTCCTAGACTACACTTCAAATTGTGGTCCAAAAGGAGCACAGCAGCACGCACAGACAGACAGTTTGTCAACAAAATCAGCTGAGTTTTTACATCAGTCATATTTAACTGATAATAATATAGCAGAGTTATGAAATTAACAATTAGAACAATCCATTGATAAGAAGAAAGAATCTGGTGATCACATTTGAACAAGACTATGTGTACTACCGTAGTTCAAAATGGCGCATGGCTACGGAGCATCGACCCCAGCTCATGTAAGCGCAAATGTAAAATTTCAAGCCAATAGAAATACTTGGAATTGATGGTTCCGGTCAATATTCATGAAAAAAGGTTTGATAAAAAGACAAGTTTGTGAAGGGCAATACAGATTTTGATAATAAACAACTACAAGTGTTACACACTGGGGCTTTAAGGTAGGCATACCTGTGATTTGGAGAGTTGATAACATCTCCTTTTCAGGAAAAATGGTTCCAACAACGCAGCGATGTCTGCAGGGGAGGTCTGCTACAGAGAGAGCTGGTTGTTGTGGGGCAGCGATAGGCAGATGTGGCTGTGGACTGTCCCCAGGACTGAAGATGTCTTGTGATGTATGTGGATGGACATTTGCGTGGGGCTCATGTGGGGTGAGAAGACATGTGACTCCAGGGAAGCATTTCCTCTGCTGGTGCCCGCTACGCTCTGGTTGCTCTCCAGTTCTTGCCATTTTGACTGCATATGTCCGTCTATGTGGTCTAACAGTTGTCTTCTTAGGACCCCCAAGTCCCGTTTTAAGGTTCTCTTCGAAGCCCAACAGGGTAGATCAAAACCCTTTCTACCTCCTCCCTGAAGACTTCAGCCAACGCATTTTGATAAGCTTCCAGCTTCTCCTCGCCACTCAGACTGAAGTTGTCGGAGAGGTTTTCTTCTGGATCTTCGTCATCTGTGTTCCTTTGCCAGACAACACAACAAGCACATGTGTCAATAAATTGCCTTGATGAAACAGTGATGGTGTATGATTAATTGTCTAAGAACGAAATGTGATCAATGTGATTTGTAACTGTGTTAACCCACGATCTACCCACCAGGGTAGATAGAAATTTTTCTACCACATGGTAGTTCATTTATATTAGGTTAGATAAAATATACACAAATAAACAAATGTGTTTTCAAATCAGAGATTAATCTTACATTTTAACTTATGATTATGTTAATAAAATATGTCAGTATGTATGACAAACTGAACTCATATTTCGTTGGCCTTAATGGCTACGTGACCCTAAGACTTGTTTTTCTGGACAAGGGTTGTAAACATGGTATGGTTGAGGTGAGGCTAAGGGTCAGACATTTAAATCTATAAGAGAGAGTGTGTGTGTGTGTGTGTGTGTGTGTGTGTGTGTGT
>CM042425.1:44596440-44618940 GCA_023631565.1 Gymnocephalus cernua | reverse complement strand
GGAATGGGTGTTGGCACTGTAGGTGCACACCCATTAATGCACAAACCAGGCCACTGCCTGTTTGGCCCAGCAACACTACAAACCCCCAAACTCACAAGACTAACCAAATAGGCATTACTTGGAGGAAAAAACCAACAGGTTCTAAGCTATGCTTTAATAAGCTTTAACTGTGCTGTATGAGAAAGGTAAGTATATTAATAGTTAAAATATAAATGTATTTAAACGTGCCAAAAGTGGCCTAATTGCTCAGGTAAGTATACATATTAGGGAACAATAAAATGTACTCAACACTCTGCAAAATATTGCTTGATAATATGAACCTCAAATGTATTAATGTGTGCTAAAAATAGCTTAATAAATCTCCCTTTATGATGTCTCCTTCATCCTAGTTGCTTGGTGACGGTCAGGTGTAGGCCCCAACGGGGGCTCACGGCGAACAAGGCCGCCGTCATCTCCCAGGCGAGGAGCGGTGGTAGGCCGGGAGGTGGAGCGGATCAGCTCCCTGTCCCGGTGGCGATGTCCGGTCCGGCTCTGCCCTCGGATCATCCTGGCGTGTCGGATTCCTCTCACAGCGGAGGTCTGTAGATCCCGATGTAGCCGAAGCACCCCCTGGTCCCGTAAGTGGTCTCTTACCGGTGGGTTAGCAGCAGTTAGCCGTCTGGCCTGGTTGTGGATGTAGCCGTAGCCACAGCTAGCAGCTAACAGCTGTAGCATAGCCATGCGGCCGCCGTCTCATGAACTCAAGTCAATAAAAACGTGCAAAAAACACCTTACTGACGGCAGAATAAACTCCAGAGAGTGAAGCGTGATGGTCTTAAGTGGTATTTATTATTCCAACGACGTACGTTTCGACCTTACAAGGCCTTTATCAAGTCTGATAAATACTCACAATTGTTTCTAAGCAAGATCACGGGCGTAATGCTAGCAACACTATCCACACGTCAACAGGAAATGGTCATTCACGTGTTTAGGACCTTCACATTAAAATGGCTCTTTTCAACATAAAAGTCTCCATAATGCTCCATTAAATATAGCCCTTACCTAATTAAAGTCACAAAAGTGCTCTTTAAAGAAGAAAACTGTAACCATCATCTATTGAGAATTAGGGGGACAGATTAAACAAGAGTCACTACAGTGCTCCCTTGAAAATTAACATAATAAAAGACACTACAGTGCTCTTTTATATGTAAGCAATTATAAACCCCTTTATGAACCATATATGGTTTTTGTTCAGAATGTAAAAAATATAATTTATTTAATTCTTATTTTTTACTTTTTTTGCAGGTCCAAGAAGGCTACAGTTATGGTAAGTATTAGGTAAGTAAAATATTACTTCTCTCAGGTTGAGGTTAGGCATGTACCCAGTGGTTGGGTTTAGGTCAAAAGATCTTTGTGGTTAAGTTTAGGGCTCAAGATACATGGTAAGGCATATATTATAAATGGAGAATCCCTGGTTGAATTTAGATCAAAAGAACCTACTATATTAATATATATTTGTATACGTCTGTGGAGAGAGTGTTGCTGCAACCCTTAAATATAATCTCCTTGAAATGTTAAGCCATCACGTACATAATTAAACAAATTCTTATTATAGAAACCAACAAAATCCCTTATCTGAATAATATTTTCAAAAGAAATTGTCCTGGAAATACCAAGTTCAGGCTTATAAGCCGTGTCCATGGACCTTAAAGAGTCAGTGTTAGATGTCAAAGGTCAGTTAGGGGATAGAAAACCCTCTGAGCAAGTGGATTAAACTTAACAGGGTTAGGGTTAGGGTTAGGGTTAGGGTTAGGGTTAGGGTTAGGGTTAGGGATAGGAGTGTTTATGAGTAAGGAATCTCTCGGGAAGAAACTCATTAGCATACCCTCCTCTGATTGGTCGTCCTAGACTACACTTCAAATTGTGGTCCAAAAGGAGCACAGCAGCACGCACAGACAGACAGTTTGTCAACAAAATCAGCTGAGTTTTTACATCAGTCATATTTAACTGATAATAATATAGCAGAGTTATGAAATTAACAATTAGAACAATCCATTGATAAGAAGAAAGAATCTGGTGATCACATTTGAACAAGACTATGTGTACTACCGTAGTTCAAAATGGCGCATGGCTACGGAGCATCGACCCCAGCTCATGTAAGCGCAAATGTAAAATTTCAAGCCAATAGAAATACTTGGAATTGATGGTTCCGGTCAATATTCATGAAAAAAGGTTTGATAAAAAGACAAGTTTGTGAAGGGCAATACAGATTTTGATAATAAACAACTACAAGTGTTACACACTGGGGCTTTAAGGTAGGCATACCTGTGATTTGGAGAGTTGATAACATCTCCTTTTCAGGAAAAATGGTTCCAACAACGCAGCGATGTCTGCAGGGGAGGTCTGCTACAGAGAGAGCTGGTTGTTGTGGGGCAGCGATAGGCAGATGTGGCTGTGGACTGTCCCCAGGACTGAAGATGTCTTGTGATGTATGTGGATGGACATTTGCGTGGGGCTCATGTGGGGTGAGAAGACATGTGACTCCAGGGAAGCATTTCCTCTGCTGGTGCCCGCTACGCTCTGGTTGCTCTCCAGTTCTTGCCATTTTGACTGCATATGTCCGTCTATGTGGTCTAACAGTTGTCTTCTTAGGACCCCCAAGTCCCGTTTTAAGGTTCTCTTCGAAGCCCAACAGGGTAGATCAAAACCCTTTCTACCTCCTCCCTGAAGACTTCAGCCAACGCATTTTGATAAGCTTCCAGCTTCTCCTCGCCACTCAGACTGAAGTTGTCGGAGAGGTTTTCTTCTGGATCTTCGTCATCTGTGTTCCTTTGCCAGACAACACAACAAGCACATGTGTCAATAAATTGCCTTGATGAAACAGTGATGGTGTATGATTAATTGTCTAAGAACGAAATGTGATCAATGTGATTTGTAACTGTGTTAACCCACGATCTACCCACCAGGGTAGATAGAAATTTTTCTACCACATGGTAGTTCATTTATATTAGGTTAGATAAAATATACACAAATAAACAAATGTGTTTTCAAATCAGAGATTAATCTTACATTTTAACTTATGATTATGTTAATAAAATATGTCAGTATGTATGACAAACTGAACTCATATTTCGTTGGCCTTAATGGCTACGTGACCCTAAGACTTGTTTTTCTGGACAAGGGTTGTAAACATGGTATGGTTGAGGTGAGGCTAAGGGTCAGACATTTAAATCTATAAGAGAGAGTGTGTGTGTGTGTGTGTGTGTGTGTGTGTGTGTGTGTGTGTGTGTGTGTGTGTGTGTGTGTGTCTGTGTGTGCGTGTGTTTCTGTGTGTGTCTGTGTCTCTGTGTGTGTGTGTGTCTCTGTGTGTGTGTGTGTGTGTATCTGTGTGTGTGTGTGTGTGTGTATCTGTGTATCTGTGTGTGTGTGTGTGTGTGTGTGTGTTACCTTCCCCATGGTCAGCCTCGGTGATGGCAGCCATGTTGATCAGCTGGCCGGTGTAACACTGAACGCCGCTGAACCTCACCACGCCGATGGAGTCGCCCTCCTTCTCGATGGCCTCCAGGATTTCTTCGGTCCTGAGTCTCTTCTCCCTGAACCGTGGACCACATTGTTAATTATTATTGCGTGCCAGTTAAAATGAGTTGGGCACGCCAAAGGTTGCAGGCCTCGCAGGCAGATCTGAGACTCCACGGCGTACTGAGGACAGGAACGAAAAGACCATTTCAAACAGTAAATTAAAAAGTGTATATTGGAAATAGTTACTGACTCTGCCTTTAAATGCTGAATAGCCAGATAGCCAGCACACACTGATAATGTTTAGTAATTAAGATGAGTGTAAAATGATTTATTGTTTATTATTTTTTTCGTTTATTGTAGATAATTTAACTTGTTGCTTTTAATATGACTTTGTCTGAAAATGACAAATGTTTCACGTTTTGTGTGGACCCCAGGACGACCAGCTTCGGCATCAGAAAACGGGGGACACAAGTCAGCCATATCACGTTAAATCTTTGCACTTTATAGCGAGAAAAGAAATGCAGGACCGGAGGTAGCCAGGAGGGGCGATGCATTTTGGGGTTAACATGCGATCAAGTGCTGTTTTGGGGCACCTGCATTATGGGGTTTCCCCAGTAGGGGGGAAGGAGTCAGGGCTGTGTTTGGGGATGGATTTAAGATTTGGGGCTGTGTCACAAGGATAGGAGTGTTTATGAGTAAGGAATCTCTCGGGAAGAAACTCATTAGCATACCCTCCTCTGATTGGTCGAAACCCAGTTTTAAAAAGATAAACGGTTGGTGCTGTCAGGTTTGGACTGAAGGAATCCAGCTCTGTTTGTCTTGTCAGCATTGCAAACAGATTTTGATTTGATGAATTTGTTTAAAAATATCTTCTAAAATGAATGTATCAAAATATAAAGTATTTTAAATACAGAGGAATACAATTATGATGCCTCCTCAACTAATTACTTTTTGATTTTTGATTTAACCAGTAAACCAAGTAAGTAAATAAATAAATAGAATATATTTTAATTAAAAAATAATTATAATTATTTAAAAAAATCAGCAAATAATCTCATAATTTGTGCTCAAATAGTCTAAATCTTTAGTTTTTAAAACAATTGTAAAAAGCTGGTTATATATATATATATATATATATATATATATATATATATATATATATATATATATATATATATATATATATCTATATCTCCATATCTATATATATATATATATTTGCCAACGAATATCGCTAAAATCACCACATATGGTAAAATTAGCAAGATTCGTAATGTTTTTGGAGCCATCTGGTGGTCATATTTGAACAAGACTATGTGTGAGTGAGAGTGTGTGTGTGTGTGTCTCTCTCTCTGTGTGTGTGTGTGTGTGTCTGTGTGTGTGTGTGTGTCTGTGTGTGTGTGTGTGTGTCTGTGTGTGTGTCTCTGTGTGTGTGTGTGTGTGTGTGCGTGTGTGTCTGTGTGTCTGTGTGTGTGCGTGTGTGCCTCTGTGTGTGTCTCTGTGTGTGTCTCTGTGTCTGTGTGTGTATCTGTGTGTGTGTTTCTGTGTCTGTGTGTGTGTGTGTCTGCGTGTGTGTGTGTGTGTGTGTGTGTGTGTGTCTGCATACCTGTAGATACATTTCTAGAAGATGGTTTCCGTCAACCCCGAGCCTGAAAGGAAATAAATAAATGTGACAAAAGGCCCTGCCAGTGTTGTATGGCAGATGGTAAACCTGCTGAGGTCACCATGCACTCAGACAATTCATTTGCAGTCACAATGTTACACATGTCATGTCATTCAGTAAAACACTGTTAGCAAAAGTACCACATTATTTGTTGTCCTCTCCAGTCCCTGGGTCTGAACCAGAGCTGAAGCAAAGTGATCAGGGCTCGACATAAGCAATGGCCCGATGGCCCGGGGCCAGTAAAAGAGTATGTCGGGCTAGTTGATTGGCCAGTTACTGTGACAGTGGCTCTGTCTGCGGTCATACAGAGTGGCGCGAAGCTTGTGAATGTGAACTAACATTTCACATTTTCACCTCAGGTAATGTATAACTTTAGTTAAAATGTCAAACTCGTTGCGAGTTAAAGCAGCAGAATCTATGCACTAACCATTTTTGCCAGCATAGCCAAGCCACCTCACCTCTCATTCAGGCCCCCTGGTATCAAAGTGCCCAACTTGGCAATCCAGTTTTTTTCGGCTTTCCTCCTTTGAGCTGCGGACCAATTTGGGTAAGGGTTAGGTTAAAGAAAAAAGAATTTCGGTGCTTTAGCAGGGTTAGGAAAAGGGGGTGAGGAATGGGTGTTGGCACTGTAGGTGCACACCCATTAATGCACAAACCAGGCCACTGCCTGTTTGGCCCAGCAACACTACAAACCCCCAAACTCACAAGACTAACCAAATAGGCATTACTTGGAGGAAAAAACCAACAGGTTCTAAGCTATGCTTTAATAAGCTTTAACTGTGCTGTATGAGAAAGGTAAGTATATTAATAGTTAAAATATAAATGTATTTAAACGTGCCAAAAGTGGCCTAATTGCTCAGGTAAGTATACATATTAGGGAACAATAAAATGTACTCAACACTCTGCAAAATATTGCTTGATAATATGAACCTCAAATGTATTAATGTGTGCTAAAAATAGCTTAATAAATCTCCCTTTATGATGTCTCCTTCATCCTAGTTGCTTGGTGACGGTCAGGTGTAGGCCCCAACGGGGGCTCACGGCGAACAAGGCCGCCGTCATCTCCCAGGCGAGGAGCGGTGGTAGGCCGGGAGGTGGAGCGGATCAGCTCCCTGTCCCGGTGGCGATGTCCGGTCCGGCTCTGCCCTCGGATCATCCTGGCGTGTCGGATTCCTCTCACAGCGGAGGTCTGTAGATCCCGATGTAGCCGAAGCACCCCCTGGTCCCGTAAGTGGTCTCTTACCGGTGGGTTAGCAGCAGTTAGCCGTCTGGCCTGGTTGTGGATGTAGCCGTAGCCACAGCTAGCAGCTAACAGCTGTAGCATAGCCATGCGGCCGCCGTCTCATGAACTCAAGTCAATAAAAACGTGCAAAAAACACCTTACTGACGGCAGAATAAACTCCAGAGAGTGAAGCGTGATGGTCTTAAGTGGTATTTATTATTCCAACGACGTACGTTTCGACCTTACAAGGCCTTTATCAAGTCTGATAAATACTCACAATTGTTTCTAAGCAAGATCACGGGCGTAATGCTAGCAACACTATCCACACGTCAACAGGAAATGGTCATTCACGTGTTTAGGACCTTCACATTAAAATGGCTCTTTTCAACATAAAAGTCTCCATAATGCTCCATTAAATATAGCCCTTACCTAATTAAAGTCACAAAAGTGCTCTTTAAAGAAGAAAACTGTAACCATCATCTATTGAGAATTAGGGGGACAGATTAAACAAGAGTCACTACAGTGCTCCCTTGAAAATTAACATAATAAAAGACACTACAGTGCTCTTTTATATGTAAGCAATTATAAACCCCTTTATGAACCATATATGGTTTTTGTTCAGAATGTAAAAAATATAATTTATTTAATTCTTATTTTTTACTTTTTTTGCAGGTCCAAGAAGGCTACAGTTATGGTAAGTATTAGGTAAGTAAAATATTACTTCTCTCAGGTTGAGGTTAGGCATGTACCCAGTGGTTGGGTTTAGGTCAAAAGATCTTTGTGGTTAAGTTTAGGGCTCAAGATACATGGTAAGGCATATATTATAAATGGAGAATCCCTGGTTGAATTTAGATCAAAAGAACCTACTATATTAATATATATTTGTATACGTCTGTGGAGAGAGTGTTGCTGCAACCCTTAAATATAATCTCCTTGAAATGTTAAGCCATCACGTACATAATTAAACAAATTCTTATTATAGAAACCAACAAAATCCCTTATCTGAATAATATTTTCAAAAGAAATTGTCCTGGAAATACCAAGTTCAGGCTTATAAGCCGTGTCCATGGACCTTAAAGAGTCAGTGTTAGATGTCAAAGGTCAGTTAGGGGATAGAAAACCCTCTGAGCAAGTGGATTAAACTTAACAGGGTTAGGGTTAGGGTTAGGGTTAGGGTTAGGGTTAGGGTTAGGGTTAGGGATAGGAGTGTTTATGAGTAAGGAATCTCTCGGGAAGAAACTCATTAGCATACCCTCCTCTGATTGGTCGTCCTAGACTACACTTCAAATTGTGGTCCAAAAGGAGCACAGCAGCACGCACAGACAGACAGTTTGTCAACAAAATCAGCTGAGTTTTTACATCAGTCATATTTAACTGATAATAATATAGCAGAGTTATGAAATTAACAATTAGAACAATCCATTGATAAGAAGAAAGAATCTGGTGATCACATTTGAACAAGACTATGTGTACTACCGTAGTTCAAAATGGCGCATGGCTACGGAGCATCGACCCCAGCTCATGTAAGCGCAAATGTAAAATTTCAAGCCAATAGAAATACTTGGAATTGATGGTTCCGGTCAATATTCATGAAAAAAGGTTTGATAAAAAGACAAGTTTGTGAAGGGCAATACAGATTTTGATAATAAACAACTACAAGTGTTACACACTGGGGCTTTAAGGTAGGCATACCTGTGATTTGGAGAGTTGATAACATCTCCTTTTCAGGAAAAATGGTTCCAACAACGCAGCGATGTCTGCAGGGGAGGTCTGCTACAGAGAGAGCTGGTTGTTGTGGGGCAGCGATAGGCAGATGTGGCTGTGGACTGTCCCCAGGACTGAAGATGTCTTGTGATGTATGTGGATGGACATTTGCGTGGGGCTCATGTGGGGTGAGAAGACATGTGACTCCAGGGAAGCATTTCCTCTGCTGGTGCCCGCTACGCTCTGGTTGCTCTCCAGTTCTTGCCATTTTGACTGCATATGTCCGTCTATGTGGTCTAACAGTTGTCTTCTTAGGACCCCCAAGTCCCGTTTTAAGGTTCTCTTCGAAGCCCAACAGGGTAGATCAAAACCCTTTCTACCTCCTCCCTGAAGACTTCAGCCAACGCATTTTGATAAGCTTCCAGCTTCTCCTCGCCACTCAGACTGAAGTTGTCGGAGAGGTTTTCTTCTGGATCTTCGTCATCTGTGTTCCTTTGCCAGACAACACAACAAGCACATGTGTCAATAAATTGCCTTGATGAAACAGTGATGGTGTATGATTAATTGTCTAAGAACGAAATGTGATCAATGTGATTTGTAACTGTGTTAACCCACGATCTACCCACCAGGGTAGATAGAAATTTTTCTACCACATGGTAGTTCATTTATATTAGGTTAGATAAAATATACACAAATAAACAAATGTGTTTTCAAATCAGAGATTAATCTTACATTTTAACTTATGATTATGTTAATAAAATATGTCAGTATGTATGACAAACTGAACTCATATTTCGTTGGCCTTAATGGCTACGTGACCCTAAGACTTGTTTTTCTGGACAAGGGTTGTAAACATGGTATGGTTGAGGTGAGGCTAAGGGTCAGACATTTAAATCTATAAGAGAGAGTGTGTGTGTGTGTGTGTGTGTGTGTGTGTGTGTGTGTGTGTGTGTGTGTGTGTGTGTGTGTGTGTGTCTGTGTGTGCGTGTGTTTCTGTGTGTGTCTGTGTCTCTGTGTGTGTGTGTGTCTCTGTGTGTGTGTGTGTGTGTATCTGTGTGTGTGTGTGTGTGTGTATCTGTGTATCTGTGTGTGTGTGTGTGTGTGTGTGTGTTACCTTCCCCATGGTCAGCCTCGGTGATGGCAGCCATGTTGATCAGCTGGCCGGTGTAACACTGAACGCCGCTGAACCTCACCACGCCGATGGAGTCGCCCTCCTTCTCGATGGCCTCCAGGATTTCTTCGGTCCTGAGTCTCTTCTCCCTGAACCGTGGACCACATTGTTAATTATTATTGCGTGCCAGTTAAAATGAGTTGGGCACGCCAAAGGTTGCAGGCCTCGCAGGCAGATCTGAGAGGGTTAGGGAATGAAATAAAGAAATTCTGCTGCCGAAGGCAGCAGAATTGAAAGCACAAACCTTAGACCTACGCTAATTCCCAACTATCCTATCTCTCATTCAGACCGCTGGGTACATGTGTGCCCAGTTTTTGGATCCAGGATCTCTCCACTCTCCTGCGCTGCTTCACAGACCAGGCTGGGTTGGACTCCAGGATTGTGGCCCTGAGGCTGGACCACCCGTGGTCAACAAAGTGCTGGACTAGAGGGATGTGCAAATTTTTGTGTTTATTTATGTTATATCTATGTTGGGTGAATCTGGTCAGCATAGTGTTGCCTGATTCCCCAACATATTGTTTAGGACATTTAGAGCATCTAATTAAATAAATAATGTTTTTTTGATGAACAGTTGTGTTCCTTTGTGTCTCAAATACCTCCTTAGTATTCTGGTTTTGTACCCTCTTGTAGCTTCTGAAGAATTCTCCCTGTGATCTGGTCCTCTGTGTCTGTAAAGGTGTTAATTTAGCTCTCACCAAAAGGTCTTTTAGATTCTTATTTTTTCTAAAAGCTGCAATCAGCCTGTAATCTTTTAAGAAAGTCTGATTCCCTCCAGTGGAAATGAAATTATTTTTTAACTTTTTCACTAATTTGATGTTTTCTGGAGAGTAAGTGACAATAATTGGGAGAATTGGATCTAAACAAATAGGTTTCACCTGTGTGAATGTCCTCAGAGCCTGACGCAGCATGGTGTAAGAGTACCCCCTATTGGCCAAAGAGGGGAATAGGATTTTGACTGCTGATTTAAAATCCTCAGCTCTAGTGCAGATTCTTTTAAACCTCAGTAATTGAGACTTAACTAACCCAGCAAACGTGTGCTTTGGGTGATGGCTGGATCTGAACAGCAGCGCATGCGTATCAGTCTTTTTGAAAAAAACTCTTACATCCAGTCTGTGTGTGGCGGAGAAGTCGGGTCCTTTGTAGGTGGTCGTGTCTAAAAAGTCTATGGAGTCCTGGTTAATGGTCGAAGTCAGCTTTATGGAGTGTCTGTGGTCATTCAAGGTAAGTAAAAACTGTTCAAAATCCTCTATCGAATGTTGCCAAATGCCCCAAATATCGTCTAAATAGCGGAAATAATGTAGCGGTTTTTTCTGGCAGGCTGCTAACGCACCTTCCTCCCATTCCGCCATGAACAAATTAGCATAGGCTGGAGCGAACTTTTTCCCCATCGCCGTGCCTGTGATTTGTAGGAAATATTGGCCATCAAATTCAAAATCATTTCTTGTGAGGTTAATTTCGAGTAGTTGGAGGATTTCCTTATCTGGCCTCTTACTGTTGGGGTGTTTTAGAAAGGCATTTTTGACAGCCGAGAGCCCCTCAGACGACTGTATGTTAGTGTACAGGCTGGCTACGTCAAGGGAGAAAAGGAAGGCCGTGTGCGGCACTTCAATGCTCTTAACTTTCTCTACAAAGTCGTAGGTATCTTTTATGTAGCTGGGATGTAACATCGATAGAGGATTAAGATAGTAGTCTATGAATTCTGCAGTGTGATATGTCTCACTCTCACAGTCTGAGACGATGGGACGTCCCGGAGGGATGCAGAAAGGGAGGCTCCATGACTCTCTGCTTTTGTGGATCTTAGGTAATAGATAAAATAAACGCATTCTAGGTTCTTTATTTCCCTGGAGGTAAGTTTTTTGTTTGTGATTAATAAATTTTTTGTTATATAATGATGAGAGAATCTTATCTACTAGAGGTATTGTGTCTTTATATATGGGTTTATTTAGTTTTCTATAATATTTTCTGTCATTTAGTTGTCTGTTTCCCTCCCACAGGTAGTCTTTCCTGTCCATCAGGACCACCGAGCTCCCTTTGTCTGCAGGTTTGATCACAATTTCATCATTTTCACTCAACTGATGGAGTGCCTCAGTCTCAAATCTGGTCAGGTTGGCCTTGTTCCAGCCTATTTTGTGGGCTTTTTGAAAATATTCAATATCTGATTGTGTCAATTTTGTGATTTCAGCTGGTAGCTGTGCAGCAGAGGGAACCCAAGTGGACTTAGGAGTAAAAGGCAAGTGTACAGTATCAGGTTTGTTATCATAATAAACAGACAATTTCAATTTTCTATGGTAATTTTGTATATCCAATCTAGTCTGATCTTTTAAACATTTGTGATTGGTCCTGTGGAGAGAGGGTATAAAGGTCAAACCTTTATTAAGAAGCAGAGTCTGTGCTGCTGTTAGTTGGAAGGATTCACACAAATTAATCACAGTTTTTGACCCTGTTTCATTTTTGCTACTTACAGGGTTCCCATGTTTAAATGCTGAATCCAGTGCTGCAGCATGTGCTCCCCGGTCTGCTTGGACCAGTGGATGAGGTCCTTCTCCAGGGTGAAGTCACTTCTGGAAAGCTGTGGTATGTAGTTGAGGTTTTTCTGAATGTAATTGTTCAGAGTGAACAGGTTGGTCTGTTCCCCAGCTGGGAGTGCTCTAGAGAAGTTGATAAGAGCTACATAAATCTCTGAGTTGGGGAAGGCTGCCTGAGCCATCCCTACAGCTTCCTCCAGCTGTAGGGCGGTGACAGCCTCCGCATCCTGGGCCCTGCTGTTGATGCCAAAAGAAAGAATAGTCTTCTCCACTATGGTGGAGACTGGTGTTTTGGCTAGAATGGCTGCAGCATGTGAAACTGCGGCACCTGGGAAGCTGTCCACCTGGATGTAGTCCTGAGGAAAAGGTGGAAGCCTTGACAGGTTAGAGTCCCCAATTATGAGCCATTTTTTCTGGGGCTCGAGTGACCAGTCAGAGTTTTTCTGATTGGTCTGTGGATGTCTGAAGGCTCTGTATTGTGGAGCCGTTGGAGCAGGTGGGGCTGGTGTGGCAAGAGGTGCAAAGGTGAGTGTGCTCTGTACCTGATGTTTGGCCAGGGGAGCCAGCCCTGTTTCCGGGTTCGGTTCAGAGGTGGGAATTGTGGCTCCTTCTGTGTCTGTGGGTTGCAGGTTATGGACTCTGTGTGGAGCCCTCTGTGGCCGCGGTGTGTCCAGGACTTGGATCACAGGTGAGGGCGGCTGAGGTGAGTGGGGAGAGAGGGGAGGTGAGGAGGGGGAGAAGGGGGAGAAGAAGGAGGGGGGAACTGGGGAAGAGGGGGAGAGGTCAGGTGAGAGGGAGTCTGCAACAAGAACTATCAGTTCTTCTTCCTCTGTGGGCTGCTGCTGCTGTGTTTCTGTCTCCTCTGCCGTCTGAGTGCTCTGTGCCCTTCTCTCAGGGGTTGTAGGGACCTCCGCTGCCTGTTGTGCTGGAGCAGGTTGGAGTGTCTCCCACTGTGCCATCCTCTGTGGGACTCCCGGTGGCAGTTGGGGTAGAGGAATGGGGGCTGTCTGCCTCAAAAAGTCATTCATGGCTGAGCTCAGATGTCTCCTACGTGTGGGCTGGATCCGTGGGACATCCACTGGAGCTGGAGGAGGAGGAGGAGGAGGAGGAGGAGGAGGGGGAGGAGGAGGAGGGGGCCGTAAAGCCGCTGTCTCCCTCGTCACCTGTGGGGCTGCTGGTTCAGCTGCTGTCTCTGTTACAGGTAAGGTCTGAGTCTGTTCCCCCCTACCCTGTGCTGTAACCTGAGAGCTGTTCTGTAATGTAGCAGCTATTCTAGCATAGACTGCGTCTAACAGTTCTTGTGACATTTTCCTGCCAAATTTGCTCCGTGACCAAGCTGCCGCAATCTCAAAATTATCTCTCCAGCAACTTGCATGCAACTGTTGCAGGATCTGGAGGTTATTCTCTATATTGTCCTTATAGTGGTCTCTAAGGGTCAAAAGGGTTGTGTATTCCCAGTTTTTTGCATTACCCTGGATCATGCTCTCTGTTATAGGGTTTGGATCTGCGGGCTTAATGGAGTCAATGAGGTTTTGTGTCATTCTGGCTATGGCAGGTGGTGTATCAGAAGCTGTCACATTATTAAGATGATGCGCAGCTGTAATAATTCTATGTATAACCCTTGTTCTAACTAAAAAGTCTGGGTCATCATCATGCCTTTTCTGTTGTTTGTTTCCATGGGGTTGAACAAACCTCCCTCCGTGCTGGCGTCCATCCTGCCTGCTCCGAAGCTGCTGCTCCTGCTGTCTCCGCGGGCGACTCCGCTGCTGCTGGGCGCGCTGCCAGGGTCGCCGAGAAGCCTCTTGGCGCGGAGCTCCGTTGTTCCGTGTTCGGCGGTTCCGTGGACCTCCGTCGTTCCAGTCCTTTCGCTGGTAGGTGTTGTTGTTGTTGTGCTGATATTCGGCGTAGGTTTTACCTCGATCAGCCCTGTAGTTTGGCCCCCCGTTGCTCCGTTGAAACTGGCGGGGCAGATTTTTACGAGCCGCTTCGGCGTAACTGATGCGGCCAAAAGAATGCTGACGGCGGGGATAAGCCGAAGACTGTCTGTTCTGGGTGTACTGGGTTCTACTTTTATCCCTACCCCTGTCGTATCTTACGGCTGGCCACCTGTCATGGTATCTGCGTTGGTCCGTCATCTCAAAGTCGCGCCGAAGGCCGTAGAAAAAAACTCAAAATATGAAAAATATAACTGAAAACTATCTCTAAAAAATAGAGACGTGATGGTGAACAATAACAAGTTTTTATTTTAATTGAGCGACGCGTTTCGGCATTTAAAAATGCCTTTTTCAAGCTCAAAATACTTACAATATCTTAATACAGGTATTCTCTCACACAGCTCAGTCAACGGGCAGGAGTGAATGAATGAAAAAGCCCGGGAGGTATAAAGCAGAACAAAACATCCTGATTCGGTGATCCCATGTGACCCTGAGAGCCAATGATAGCGTGAAGGTCCGTATCATTGGGTGTGTATGGGGAGGTTTTTAGGCCTGCCTTGCGCCTGCTGAAAATTTAAAGGAAAATGCTGTTTGGTCCAAAAAGGCCTTTAGGTATCTTTTGAGAAAAGATTAACTCACTAGTATTATGCAAATCCATAATATATATCAAAATATTTCAAAAGAAATTATAAAAACATTTAAATTGTTATCATTTTTTGATCTTGTAGTGAGTCATTGCATAATAAATACAATTTCTTGTTTTTTCCTCTTTCTTTGCAGGCGCAGGGCAGTCCAAGGGAGGGATCCGGTAAGGTGAGTGTTAAATTTGGTTTCCAAATAGGTTGAGATAAGGGAAAGTTTTCAGGTTAGGGCATATATCTCTGAGTATTTCACCAGAGTGAATGGTTGGGTTTAGGCCCTAGAGTCTGTTATTTATCTCAAAGGTCCAATGGTTATGATTAGGCAAGAAGCCTTCAAATACAACTCCATGGTCAAATGGTTAGGGTTAGGTCAGGGAGTGAATGGGTTATGGTTAGGGTTAGGAATCTGGGTTGGGTTTTATTCTGCCCCTCCAAAGGACTCTAAAAACATGTGTGAGGAGTAAAATCACCATCACTGAATAGAAACATCTTAGAACAAGTAAATGCAGATATGTCATGCATCACAACAACAACAACATTTGAATGAAGAAATGGAGTAAACCTGAGATTTCTCGTTCATCATGGTATAACAAACATGAGATTATAGAAAAATACAATAATATACATAAATTGAGAGCTCAGCCCTCTGAACCATCTCTATTACAGGGAAGAGAATGAAATATTTCTTCTGAACCATATGTTTGTTTCAAAATTACTCAATGTGGAGCCTAAAGGGAGTTTTATATATAATATATTTAGTATAATTAAGAGTATGTGCCAATAATGTATTCAATATAGTACCTCATAAGATATAATATAATAATTGCTGTATATTATGTGCTCTATGTGTCCCATTATAGATGGATTACAAGGACTAAGGTCTGCCTGAGAGAAGAGGAAGAAGGGAAAGCTTCAGTCTAGGTACGGGCCGGTAAGGAATGAAATAAAGAAATTCTGCTGCCGAAGGCAGCAGAATTGAAAGCACAAACCTTAGACCTACGCTAATTCCCAACTATCCTATCTCTCATTCAGACCGCTGGGTACATGTGTGCCCAGTTTTTGGATCCAGGATCTCTCCACTCTCCTGCGCTGCTTCACAGACCAGGCTGGGTTGGACTCCAGGATTGTGGCCCTGAGGCTGGACCACCCGTGGTCAACAAAGTGCTGGACTAGAGGGATGTGCAAATTTTTGTGTTTATTTATGTTATATCTATGTTGGGTGAATCTGGTCAGCATAGTGTTGCCTGATTCCCCAACATATTGTTTAGGACATTTAGAGCATCTAATTAAATAAATAATGTTTTTTTGATGAACAGTTGTGTTCCTTTGTGTCTCAAATACCTCCTTAGTATTCTGGTTTTGTACCCTCTTGTAGCTTCTGAAGAATTCTCCCTGTGATCTGGTCCTCTGTGTCTGTAAAGGTGTTAATTTAGCTCTCACCAAAAGGTCTTTTAGATTCTTATTTTTTCTAAAAGCTGCAATCAGCCTGTAATCTTTTAAGAAAGTCTGATTCCCTCCAGTGGAAATGAAATTATTTTTTAACTTTTTCACTAATTTGATGTTTTCTGGAGAGTAAGTGACAATAATTGGGAGAATTGGATCTAAACAAATAGGTTTCACCTGTGTGAATGTCCTCAGAGCCTGACGCAGCATGGTGTAAGAGTACCCCCTATTGGCCAAAGAGGGGAATAGGATTTTGACTGCTGATTTAAAATCCTCAGCTCTAGTGCAGATTCTTTTAAACCTCAGTAATTGAGACTTAACTAACCCAGCAAACGTGTGCTTTGGGTGATGGCTGGATCTGAACAGCAGCGCATGCGTATCAGTCTTTTTGAAAAAAACTCTTACATCCAGTCTGTGTGTGGCGGAGAAGTCGGGTCCTTTGTAGGTGGTCGTGTCTAAAAAGTCTATGGAGTCCTGGTTAATGGTCGAAGTCAGCTTTATGGAGTGTCTGTGGTCATTCAAGGTAAGTAAAAACTGTTCAAAATCCTCTATCGAATGTTGCCAAATGCCCCAAATATCGTCTAAATAGCGGAAATAATGTAGCGGTTTTTTCTGGCAGGCTGCTAACGCACCTTCCTCCCATTCCGCCATGAACAAATTAGCATAGGCTGGAGCGAACTTTTTCCCCATCGCCGTGCCTGTGATTTGTAGGAAATATTGGCCATCAAATTCAAAATCATTTCTTGTGAGGTTAATTTCGAGTAGTTGGAGGATTTCCTTATCTGGCCTCTTACTGTTGGGGTGTTTTAGAAAGGCATTTTTGACAGCCGAGAGCCCCTCAGACGACTGTATGTTAGTGTACAGGCTGGCTACGTCAAGGGAGAAAAGGAAGGCCGTGTGCGGCACTTCAATGCTCTTAACTTTCTCTACAAAGTCGTAGGTATCTTTTATGTAGCTGGGATGTAACATCGATAGAGGATTAAGATAGTAGTCTATGAATTCTGCAGTGTGATATGTCTCACTCTCACAGTCTGAGACGATGGGACGTCCCGGAGGGATGCAGAAAGGGAGGCTCCATGACTCTCTGCTTTTGTGGATCTTAGGTAATAGATAAAATAAACGCATTCTAGGTTCTTTATTTCCCTGGAGGTAAGTTTTTTGTTTGTGATTAATAAATTTTTTGTTATATAATGATGAGAGAATCTTATCTACTAGAGGTATTGTGTCTTTATATATGGGTTTATTTAGTTTTCTATAATATTTTCTGTCATTTAGTTGTCTGTTTCCCTCCCACAGGTAGTCTTTCCTGTCCATCAGGACCACCGAGCTCCCTTTGTCTGCAGGTTTGATCACAATTTCATCATTTTCACTCAACTGATGGAGTGCCTCAGTCTCAAATCTGGTCAGGTTGGCCTTGTTCCAGCCTATTTTGTGGGCTTTTTGAAAATATTCAATATCTGATTGTGTCAATTTTGTGATTTCAGCTGGTAGCTGTGCAGCAGAGGGAACCCAAGTGGACTTAGGAGTAAAAGGCAAGTGTACAGTATCAGGTTTGTTATCATAATAAACAGACAATTTCAATGTTCTATGGTAATTTTGTATATCCAATCTAGTCTGATCTTTTAAACATTTGTGATTGGTCCTGTGGAGAGAGGGTATAAAGGTCAAACCTTTATTAAGAAGCAGAGTCTGTGCTGCTGTTAGTTGGAAGGATTCACACAAATTAATCACAGTTTTTGACCCTGTTTCATTTTTGCTACTTACAGGGTTCCCATGTTTAAATGCTGAATCCAGTGCTGCAGCATGTGCTCCCCGGTCTGCTTGGACCAGTGGATGAGGTCCTTCTCCAGGGTGAAGTCACTTCTGGAAAGCTGTGGTATGTAGTTGAGGTTTTTCTGAATGTAATTGTTCAGAGTGAACAGGTTGGTCTGTTCCCCAGCTGGGAGTGCTCTAGAGAAGTTGATAAGAGCTACATAAATCTCTGAGTTGGGGAAGGCTGCCTGAGCCATCCCTACAGCTTCCTCCAGCTGTAGGGCGGTGACAGCCTCCGCATCCTGGGCCCTGCTGTTGATGCCAAAAGAAAGAATAGTCTTCTCCACTATGGTGGAGACTGGTGTTTTGGCTAGAATGGCTGCAGCATGTGAAACTGCGGCACCTGGGAAGCTGTCCACCTGGATGTAGTCCTGAGGAAAAGGTGGAAGCCTTGACAGGTTAGAGTCCCCAATTATGAGCCATTTTTTCTGGGGCTCGAGTGACCAGTCAGAGTTTTTCTGATTGGTCTGTGGATGTCTGAAGGCTCTGTATTGTGGAGCCGTTGGAGCAGGTGGGGCTGGTGTGGCAAGAGGTGCAAAGGTGAGTGTGCTCTGTACCTGATGTTTGGCCAGGGGAGCCAGCCCTGTTTCCGGGTTCGGTTCAGAGGTGGGAATTGTGGCTCCTTCTGTGTCTGTGGGTTGCAGGTTATGGACTCTGTGTGGAGCCCTCTGTGGCCGCGGTGTGTCCAGGACTTGGATCACAGGTGAGGGCGGCTGAGGTGAGTGGGGAGAGAGGGGAGGTGAGGAGGGGGAGAAGGGGGAGAAGAAGGAGGGGGGAACTGGGGAAGAGGGGGAGAGGTCAGGTGAGAGGGAGTCTGCAACAAGAACTATCAGTTCTTCTTCCTCTGTGGGCTGCTGCTGCTGTGTTTCTGTCTCCTCTGCCGTCTGAGTGCTCTGTGCCCTTCTCTCAGGGGTTGTAGGGACCTCCGCTGCCTGTTGTGCTGGAGCAGGTTGGAGTGTCTCCCACTGTGCCATCCTCTGTGGGACTCCCGGTGGCAGTTGGGGTAGAGGAATGGGGGCTGTCTGCCTCAAAAAGTCATTCATGGCTGAGCTCAGATGTCTCCTACGTGTGGGCTGGATCCGTGGGACATCCACTGGAGCTGGAGGAGGAGGAGGAGGAGGAGGAGGAGGGGGAGGAGGAGGAGGGGGCCGTAAAGCCGCTGTCTCCCTCGTCACCTGTGGGGCTGCTGGTTCAGCTGCTGTCTCTGTTACAGGTAAGGTCTGAGTCTGTTCCCCCCTACCCTGTGCTGTAACCTGAGAGCTGTTCTGTAATGTAGCAGCTATTCTAGCATAGACTGCGTCTAACAGTTCTTGTGACATTTTCCTGCCAAATTTGCTCCGTGACCAAGCTGCCGCAATCTCAAAATTATCTCTCCAGCAACTTGCATGCAACTGTTGCAGGATCTGGAGGTTATTCTCTATATTGTCCTTATAGTGGTCTCTAAGGGTCAAAAGGGTTGTGTATTCCCAGTTTTTTGCATTACCCTGGATCATGCTCTCTGTTATAGGGTTTGGATCTGCGGGCTTAATGGAGTCAATGAGGTTTTGTGTCATTCTGGCTATGGCAGGTGGTGTATCAGAAGCTGTCACATTATTAAGATGATGCGCAGCTGTAATAATTCTATGTATAACCCTTGTTCTAACTAAAAAGTCTGGGTCATCATCATGCCTTTTCTGTTGTTTGTTTCCATGGGGTTGAACAAACCTCCCTCCGTGCTGGCGTCCATCCTGCCTGCTCCGAAGCTGCTGCTCCTGCTGTCTCCGCGGGCGACTCCGCTGCTGCTGGGCGCGCTGCCAGGGTCGCCGAGAAGCCTCTTGGCGCGGAGCTCCGTTGTTCCGTGTTCGGCGGTTCCGTGGACCTCCGTCGTTCCAGTCCTTTCGCTGGTAGGTGTTGTTGTTGTTGTGCTGATATTCGGCGTAGGTTTTACCTCGATCAGCCCTGTAGTTTGGCCCCCCGTTGCTCCGTTGAAACTGGCGGGGCAGATTTTTACGAGCCGCTTCGGCGTAACTGATGCGGCCAAAAGAATGCTGACGGCGGGGATAAGCCGAAGACTGTCTGTTCTGGGTGTACTGGGTTCTACTTTTATCCCTACCCCTGTCGTATCTTACGGCTGGCCACCTGTCATGGTATCTGCGTTGGTCCGTCATCTCAAAGTCGCGCCGAAGGCCGTAGAAAAAAACTCAAAATATGAAAAATATAACTGAAAACTATCTCTAAAAAATAGAGACGTGATGGTGAACAATAACAAGTTTTTATTTTAATTGAGCGACGCGTTTCGGCATTTAAAAATGCCTTTTTCAAGCTCAAAATACTTACAATATCTTAATACAGGTATTCTCTCACACAGCTCAGTCAACGGGCAGGAGTGAATGAATGAAAAAGCCCGGGAGGTATAAAGCAGAACAAAACATCCTGATTCGGTGATCCCATGTGACCCTGAGAGCCAATGATAGCGTGAAGGTCCGTATCATTGGGTGTGTATGGGGAGGTTTTTAGGCCTGCCTTGCGCCTGCTGAAAATTTAAAGGAAAATGCTGTTTGGTCCAAAAAGGCCTTTAGGTATCTTTTGAGAAAAGATTAACTCACTAGTATTATGCAAATCCATAATATATATCAAAATATTTCAAAAGAAATTATAAAAACATTTAAATTGTTATCATTTTTTGATCTTGTAGTGAGTCATTGCATAATAAATACAATTTCTTGTTTTTTCCTCTTTCTTTGCAGGCGCAGGGCAGTCCAAGGGAGGGATCCGGTAAGGTGAGTGTTAAATTTGGTTTCCAAATAGGTTGAGATAAGGGAAAGTTTTCAGGTTAGGGCATATATCTCTGAGTATTTCACCAGAGTGAATGGTTGGGTTTAGGCCCTAGAGTCTGTTATTTATCTCAAAGGTCCAATGGTTATGATTAGGCAAGAAGCCTTCAAATACAACTCCATGGTCAAATGGTTAGGGTTAGGTCAGGGAGTGAATGGGTTATGGTTAGGGTTAGGAATCTGGGTTGGGTTTTATTCTGCCCCTCCAAAGGACTCTAAAAACATGTGTGAGGAGTAAAATCACCATCACTGAATAGAAACATCTTAGAACAAGTAAATGCAGATATGTCATGCATCACAACAACAACAACATTTGAATGAAGAAATGGAGTAAACCTGAGATTTCTCGTTCATCATGGTATAACAAACATGAGATTATAGAAAAATACAATAATATACATAAATTGAGAGCTCAGCCCTCTGAACCATCTCTATTACAGGGAAGAGAATGAAATATTTCTTCTGAACCATATGTTTGTTTCAAAATTACTCAATGTGGAGCCTAAAGGGAGTTTTATATATAATATATTTAGTATAATTAAGAGTATGTGCCAATAATGTATTCAATATAGTACCTCATAAGATATAATATAATAATTGCTGTATATTATGTGCTCTATGTGTCCCATTATAGATGGATTACAAGGACTAAGGTCTGCCTGAGAGAAGAGGAAGAAGGGAAAGCTTCAGTCTAGGTACGGGCCGGTAAGGAATGAAATAAAGAAATTCTGCTGCCGAAGGCAGCAGAATTGAAAGCACAAACCTTAGACCTACGCTAATTCCCAACTATCCTATCTCTCATTCAGACCGCTGGGTACATGTGTGCCCAGTTTTTGGATCCAGGATCTCTCCACTCTCCTGCGCTGCTTCACAGACCAGGCTGGGTTGGACTCCAGGATTGTGGCCCTGAGGCTGGACCACCCGTGGTCAACAAAGTGCTGGACTAGAGGGATGTGCAAATTTTTGTGTTTATTTATGTTATATCTATGTTGGGTGAATCTGGTCAGCATAGTGTTGCCTGATTCCCCAACATATTGTTTAGGACATTTAGAGCATCTAATTAAATAAATAATGTTTTTTTGATGAACAGTTGTGTTCCTTTGTGTCTCAAATACCTCCTTAGTATTCTGGTTTTGTACCCTCTTGTAGCTTCTGAAGAATTCTCCCTGTGATCTGGTCCTCTGTGTCTGTAAAGGTGTTAATTTAGCTCTCACCAAAAGGTCTTTTAGATTCTTATTTTTTCTAAAAGCTGCAATCAGCCTGTAATCTTTTAAGAAAGTCTGATTCCCTCCAGTGGAAATGAAATTATTTTTTAACTTTTTCACTAATTTGATGTTTTCTGGAGAGTAAGTGACAATAATTGGGAGAATTGGATCTAAACAAATAGGTTTCACCTGTGTGAATGTCCTCAGAGCCTGACGCAGCATGGTGTAAGAGTACCCCCTATTGGCCAAAGAGGGGAATAGGATTTTGACTGCTGATTTAAAATCCTCAGCTCTAGTGCAGATTCTTTTAAACCTCAGTAATTGAGACTTAACTAACCCAGCAAACGTGTGCTTTGGGTGATGGCTGGATCTGAACAGCAGCGCATGCGTATCAGTCTTTTTGAAAAAAACTCTTACATCCAGTCTGTGTGTGGCGGAGAAGTCGGGTCCTTTGTAGGTGGTCGTGTCTAAAAAGTCTATGGAGTCCTGGTTAATGGTCGAAGTCAGCTTTATGGAGTGTCTGTGGTCATTCAAGGTAAGTAAAAACTGTTCAAAATCCTCTATCGAATGTTGCCAAATGCCCCAAATATCGTCTAAATAGCGGAAATAATGTAGCGGTTTTTTCTGGCAGGCTGCTAACGCACCTTCCTCCCATTCCGCCATGAACAAATTAGCATAGGCTGGAGCGAACTTTTTCCCCATCGCCGTGCCTGTGATTTGTAGGAAATATTGGCCATCAAATTCAAAATCATTTCTTGTGAGGTTAATTTCGAGTAGTTGGAGGATTTCCTTATCTGGCCTCTTACTGTTGGGGTGTTTTAGAAAGGCATTTTTGACAGCCGAGAGCCCCTCAGACGACTGTATGTTAG
>CM042425.1:44583284-44585784 GCA_023631565.1 Gymnocephalus cernua | reverse complement strand
GTGTGTGTGTGTGTGTGTGCGTGTATGTGTCTGTGTGTGCGTGTATGTGTCTGTGTGTGTGTGTGTGTATCTGTGTGTGTGCGTGTATGTGTCTGTGTGTGTGTGTATGTGTCTGTGTGTGTGTGTGTGTATCTGTGTGTGTGCGTGTATGTGTCTGTGTGTGTGTGTATGTGTCTGTGTGTGTGTGTGTGTATCTGTGTGTGTGCGTGTATGTGTCTGTGTGTGCGTGTATGTGTCTGTGTGTGTGTGTGTGTATCTGTGTGTGTGCGTGTATGTGTCTGTGTGTGTGTGTGTGTATCTGTGTGTGTGCGTGTCCCATTAAATTGGGAGCAGAATCAACTTTACATTTGTGAAAGAATTATTTTCCATTTACAATGTTTCTTCATGTTTGTTTTTATTTACTGTATTCCTTATGTCATTGTGTTCTTACCGACTTGAGTAATAAAGTTTTTTGAAAAAAACCTGAGGGGGAAGAGGAGCCGACGCTAGTTCCGCCATGTTGGTTTTCTCCGCTGTTTGTGAACGATGAGAGAGAGAGAGCGGCCATGGCCTTGTCACTGAGCGGAGACGAAGAGGAATATGATTCAGAGGGCGAGCAGGTCAGAGCGCCTTCATTCCACCATGTTTCCTCCTTTATGTGTGAGAGGGTCTGTGTGAAAGTGTGAAAGAAAGAAAGAAAGAAAGAAAGAAAGATGACGGCGGCGGCGGAATGCTGTTGTTCTCAGCCGTTTACGTCTTGCGCTCGTTTTACTTTCTGTTTCCAGTCCCAGTCGCGCTGAAAGGATACAAATGTGTCTTTTTTAACCCTCCTACTGTAAACCGGGCTACATAGCTGAACCGAGCTAAATGTTTCCGAGTTAAATGGACTCTAAATCAGGATTGATGCCCGTTTAAACCGGTCCAAACACACCGTTCTCCTCCCGGGAAGCGACATTTTCTTTCCTAGGATGGCGAAGGAATGTCCCGCCCTCCTCTGCCTCTGATTGGCTAAGACGCGTTGCCTTCATCGGTTTGATTGGTTAGGTTTACACAAGAGGAGTTCTTTTATTTTGTTTTATTTTATTTTATTCAATGCTTTCAAATACAAAAACAGGCTTTTTTTTATGCCACTCGGCATTTAATAAATAATTCCAAGCAGCATATAAAATAAAATATAGAAAATAATAACATATAATACATAAATAAGAAATAAACAAATAAGGTAAAGCTTGAAGTCACCTTAAAAAACGACATTTGTGAAAATATTTTTATTTTTTTTTTATTTTTCAATTTTTTCATTATTCAACTTCTTCGTCTTTGCGTAAAAATCCCAAACGTTATCATCTGATACTCAAATACAGGTATTACATGTTTAGTTATTAACCACTCGTGGATTCTGTCCCACAAACTCTTCACAATATTACAACTATATACTATAAATATATATATATACTGTATATACAACTAGTATAATAGTACTATTTAGTATCAGAGTTTTAGGAGCACATATTTAGCCGGGGGTTTAGGCTAGAGCTGAAGGTGTGTGTGTGTCTGTCTGTCTGTCTGTCTGTCTGTCTGTCTGTCTGTCTGTCTGTCTGTCTGTCTGTCTGTTAAGGTCGCACGATATGAGGAAAATATGTAATTGTGATTATTTTGACTGATATTGTGATATGATTCATGATATTGGAGGGAATTATCGTTTTTGTATCATTATTATTTATTATAAATGAGAATAGTGTGATGTTTGTGAGGATCTGTACCAAACAAAGATGTTTTCTTTAGTCTGTAGGAGAGGATTTGTAGGCCGGGACGTCTCTGCAGCACCACACACACACACACACACACACACACACACACACACACACACACACACACACACACACACACACACACACACACACACACACACTGGGGTGTCTCTGCAGCTCCATAATACTTCATTCAAAATAGTTTGACACGTATTTTGCCTAGGGATGGGGCCGATCCGATCCAGTATCGGTATCGGGACCGATACCAGCGAAATTCAGGTATCGGATTTTCCCGATCCAACCTGCGGAGATTTCCGATTCCACGAGCCATGTCTGCACTTTAACGTTGGTTGCTGAAATGGCTCCAAAAGTGATTCCTGCTGGCTGGTCTGCTGGTTGGCTGCAAACTGTGGAGTACATTTCCTGAACGGAGGCGCGGCTCAATGAGACACAGAGTTATGAGACACGCCCCCGCTCAGGAAGTCCATTCCGCAGTTTGCAGCCAGCTAGCAGGATAGTAGCATGAGCAGCATTGTGGCTAGCTCAATGCTATCCTGTGTGTCCGCTGTTTGGAAATACTTCACAGTGGAAACACCGCAGAGCAAGACAGCAACATGCAAAAACAAAACAGGACTTTCACAACCGTCTGTCTGGCGGTGTTGTCGCCGGCTTTTGGCGTTTCAATTCCCCGTTGTTGCGTCCACCAGAGACCTCGGATCGTACGTGTCCCGACGGCCGCTGTTTCAGAGCAGCCGCTGCGCAGCCGTGAAAAC
>CM042425.1:44525784-44578284 GCA_023631565.1 Gymnocephalus cernua | reverse complement strand
GAAAAAAATCGTGATATTTCAAGAAAAAAATTGTGACATTTCAAGAAAATAGTCGTAACATTTCAATAAAAAAGTCGTAACATTTCAATAAAAAAGGCGTAACATTTCAATAAAAAAGGCGTAACATTTCAAGAAAAAAGTCGTAAAATTTCAAGAAAAAAGTCGTAAAATTTCAATAAATAAATCGTGACATTTCAAGAAAAAAGTCGTAACATTTCAAGAAAAAAGTCGTAACATTTCAAGAAAAGTCGTAACATTTCATGAAAAAGTCGTAACATTTCAAGAAAAAAATCGTAACATTTTAAGAAAAAAATTGTGACATTTCAAGAAAATAGTTGTAACATTTCAAGAAAAAAGTCATAAAAGTTCAATAAAAAAGTCGTAAAATTTCAATAAAAGTCGTAAAATTTCAATAAAAAAGTCGTAACATTTCAATAAAAAATTCGTAACATTTCAAGAAAAAAGTCGTAACATTTCAATAAAAAAGTCGTAACATTTCAATAAAAAAGTCGTAACATTTCAAGAAAAAATCGTGACATTTCAAGAAAAAAATTGTGACATTTCAAGAAAATAGTCGTAAAATTTCAATAAAAAAGTCGTAAAATTTCAAGAAAAAAGTCGTAACATTTCAAGAAAAGTCGTGACATTTCAAGAAAAAAGTCGTGACATTTCAAGAAAAAAGTCGTAACATTTCAAGAAAAAAGTCGTGACATTTCAAGAAAAAAGTCGTAACATTTCAAGAAAAGTCGGAACATTTCATGAAAAAGTCGGAACATTTCATGAAAAAGTCGTAACATTTCAAGAAAAGTCGTAACATTTCAAGAAAAAAATTGTGACATTTCAAGAAAATAGTCGTAACATTTCAAGAAAAAAATCGTAACATTTCAAGAAAAAATTGTGACATTTCAAGAAAAAAGTCGTAACATTTCAAGAAAAAAGTCGTAACATTTCAAGAAAAAGTCGTAACATTTCAAGAAAAGTCGTAACATTTCATGAAAAAAATTGTGACATTTCAAGAAAATAGTCGTAACATTTCAAGAAAAAAATCGTAACATTTCAATAAAAAATTGTGACATTTCAAGAAAAAAGTCGTAACATTTCAAGAAAAAAGTCGTAACATTTCAAGAAAAAAGTCGTAACATTTCAAGAAAAAATCGTGATATTTCAAGAAAAAAATTGTGACATTTCAAGAAAATAGTCGTAACATTTCAATAAAAAAGTCGTAACATTTCAATAAAAAAGTCGTAACATTTCAAGAAAAAAGTCGTAACATTTCAAGAAAAAAGTCGTAACATTTCAAGAAAAAAGTCGTAACATTTCAAGAAAAGTCGTAACATTTCATGAAAAAGTCGTAACATTTCAAGAAAAAAATCGTAACATTTCAAGAAAAAAATCGTGACATTTCAAGAAAATAGTTGTAACATTTCAAGAAAAAAGTCGTAAAATTTCAATAAAAAAGTCGTAAAATTTCAATAAAAAAGTCGTAACATTTCAATAAAAAAGTCATAACATTTCAATAAAAAAGTCGTAACATTTCAATAAAAAAGTCGTAACATTTCAATAAAAAAGTCATAACATTTCAATAAAAAAATCGTGACATTTCAAGAAAAAAATCGTGACATTTCAAGAAAAAAATTGTGACATTTCAAGAAAAAAATTGTGACATTTCAAGAAAATAGTCGTAAAATTTCAATAAAAAAGTCGTAACATTTCAAGAAAAAAGTCGTAACATTTCAAGAAAAGTCATGACATTTCAAGAAAAGTCGTGACATTTCAAGAAAAGTCGTGGCATTTCAAGAAAAGTCGTGACATTTCAAGAAAAAATTCGTGACATTTCAAGAAAAAAGTCCTGACATTTCAAGAAAAAAGTCCTGACATTTCAAGAAAAAAGTCGTAACATTTCAAGAAAAAAGTCGTAACATTTCAAGAAAAAAGTCGTAACATTTCAAGAAAAAAGTCGTAACATTTCAAGAAAAGTCGTAACATTTCATGAAAAAGTCGTAACATTTCATGAAAAAGTCGTAACATTTCAAGAAAAAAGTCGTAACATTTCAAGAAAAAATTGTGACATTTCAAGAAAATAGTCGTAACATTTCAAGAAAAAAGTCGTAACATTTCAAGAAAAAAGTCGTAACATTTCAAGAAAAAAGTCGTAACATTTCATGAAAAAGTCGTAACATTTCAAGAAAAAAATCGTAACATTTCAAGAAAAAAATTGTGACATTTCATGAAAAAAGTCTTGAAGAAAGTCGTAACATTTCAAGAAAACAAGTGAAACAGCTGGTTTTCCCGCTGCTTTAGGCTAAAGGTATAAAGTTGTCTCCCACGTTTTGTCCCCTTTGGTATTGAAGCAAAAAAGGGGTCCGGGCTTCAAGTACGCCTCCAACCTCCCCGGCTCTCTGCTGCGGGAGCAGAAGCCATCCAAGGAGGAGGCGGACGCTGCGTCTGCAGCGCGGCGGCGGCCGGAGAGAGACGAGACGCCGCGGTCCAGAGGCGAGGACGCTCTGCAGCGCCCGCAGCAGCCGCCGTTGCTGCTGCCGCCGCTGCTTTCCCCGCGGCCGCGGCCCGAAGACAAGCTGAGGAAGAAGAGGAAGCTGTTCGACGATGACGAGGATGAGGATCTCAGCGGGAGGAAGAAGGTTGGTGGTGTTTGATCAGTGTAAATGGGAAATAAATCCTCTTTACTTCTGTTCCTACATTTTGTTTTTACGTATTTTTCTTCTGAGGTTTGACATTTTTGTTTGTTTTGTATGTTTTTTACTTTTTAGACGCCTTTTGACTTTGTTTTTTTGCGACTCCGTTGACGTTTCTTTGTAACTTGTTTAATCAGTTTTCCCCGAGGAGCGTCTTTAGATAGACCAGATAAACGTAAACGTTGAACCCTGACGGATAATGAAAGTATAATTCTCAAACCGTTTTCTTCCTGCAGGAAAAGACAGACGATCCTTATTTTTCCAAACTTCTTCACCAAATCAAGACCGAAGAGGAGGACGAGGACGCGGACGAGGAAGAGGACGGAGAAGACGGGAGGGAGCGTCGCTTCCGTAGCGGCGTGGAGAGGAACGGGAGCTGCGGAGACGAAGCAGAACCGGACGACAAGGACTCGAGGAGCGCTCTGCTGCACGCGTGCGTGCGAGCGGCGGTCGGCGACAGCGACCAGTCTCTGTGCAGCTCGCCGCAGGCCGGACCCAGCAGCGAGGGCGGCAGCGAGACGCAGGAGAAAGGCCCGCCGCGCCCAAAGGCTCGCCGCAAACGGCGGTTACCCAACCGAGAGCTGAGCCGAGCCCTGAACACGGAGATCCAGGAGACGGAGAACTGCCTCGCCAACGAGAACCGCCAGCCGCTCAAAGTGGAGCCGGAGACGGAGAACGAAGAGCCGCACAGGTTTCTGTCTTCCTCTCGACCTTCCTTTGTTTTACTTCAAATGTATAAGAGGACACGTCTGTATGTCCTCTTACATACACTACCGGTCAATGTTTCTTTGATGCTTTGTTCTTTTTTTGTTCATTTTCCACTTTTCTTTTTTTTTTTATTTGTTTTGGGACATTTACATAAATAAATATATCCGTCTATACGTCACTATATACTCTGAGCAAGAGGACAAATATACATCTGTGTGTGTGTGTGTGTGTGTGTGTGTGTGTGTGTGTGTTTAAAATTTGAAATGTTGTGTTTGTGTTGTGCAGGTTGTTCCGTAGCGGCGGCGAGCCCGGGGACCAGCGGCACCTCAAGCCCCGAGAGATGAACGGGACGCCGTGGGAGCTGCGCCACTTCTACCCGGGTCCCATCACGCCGCTGGGCTTCAACCGGAGCATGCCTACCAACCGCCCGCCGCCGCCGCTCTCCCCGCCCAAATGTGTGCAGGTGGAGCGCCACGTGATCCGGCCGCCGCCGATCAGCCCGCCGCCCGACAGACTGCCGCTGAGAGACGGGAAGATGCACGCCGCGCAGCGGGAAGTCTGGATGAGGGCGTTCGGGTTTCTGACGCACCGCGAGCTGTGTGTCTGCATGAGAGTCTGCAAGACCTGGAACAGATGGTACACACACGCACGCACGCACGCATGCGCACACACACACACACATACACACTGTAACACACAGACACAGACACACACACACACACACACACACACTGTAACACACAGACACAGACACACACACACACACACACACACACACACACACACACACACACACACACACACACTGTAACACACACACACACACACACACACAACTCAAATACTTGTTTTAAACATCTGCATAACGTGAAGTCTCTGTCTCTGTCTCTCTCTGTGGCGTGCAGGTGCTGTGATAAGAGACTGTGGACGAAAATCGATCTGAACCGCTGCACGTCCATCACGCCGCTCATGCTCAGCGGGATCATCCGCCGCCAGCCGCTCGCTCTGGATCTCAGCTGGACCAACATCTCCAAAAAACAACTGAGCTGGCTCATCAACAGACTGCCAGGTAATGTTTTAAAGTCTCTCTGTCACCATCACCAAACTACACCAGACTCCATGTAAATAATCACTACTTTTATCATCGTAAAACACACTTCATTCAAAGTGGACAGAAACTAAATAAACTACCAAAAGCCGTCTTGGTTCATCTTTCCACTGTTCCAACAATCACCACTCTGGTCTGGTTGAAATAAACCTTTAATTCACCCATTTACATGTGGAGATATGCTGGATCTATACACGCTAAAAGTAGTGATTATTTACATGGAGTCTGGCTCTATACACGCTAAAAGTAGTGATTATTTACATGGAGTCTGTCTCTATACACGCTAAAAGTAGTGATTATTTACATGGAGTCTGTCTCTATACACGCTAAAAGTAGTGATTATTTACATGGAGTCTGGTTCTATACACGCTAAAAGTCCTGATTATTTACATGGAGTCTGACTCTATACACGCTAAAAGTCCTGATTATTTACATGGAGTCTGGCTCTATACACGCTAAAAATAGTGATTATTTACATGGAGTCTGGCTCTATACACGCTAAAAGTCCTGATTATTTACATGGAGTCTGACTCTATACACGCTAAAAGTCCTGATTATTTACATGGAGTCTGGCTCTATACACGCTAAAAGTAGTGATTATTTACATGGAGTCTGGCTCCATACACGCTAAAAGTCCTGATTATTTACATGGAGTCTGGCTCTAAACACGCTAAAAGTAGTGATTATTTACATGGAGTCTGGCTCTATACACGCTAAAAGTAGTGATTATTTACATGGAGTCTGGCTCTATACACGCTAAAAGTCCTGATTATTTACATGGAGTCTGGCTCTATACACGCTAAAAGTAGTGATTATTTACATGGAGTCTGGCTCTATACACGCTAAAAGTCCTGAGTCTTTACATGGAGTCTGGCTCTATACACGCTAAAAGTCCTGATTATTTACATGGAGTCTGGCTCTATACACGCTAAAAGTAGTGATTATTTACATGGAGTCTGGCTCTATACACGCTAAAAGTAGTGATTATTTCCATGGAGTCTGTCTCTATACACGCTAAAAGTAGTGATTATTTACATGGAGTCTGGTTCTATACACGCTAAAAGTCCTGATTATTTACATGGAGTCTGACTCTATACACGCTAAAAGTCCTGATTATTTACATGGAGTCTGGCTCTATACACGCTAAAAATAGTGATTATTTACATGGAGTCTGGCTCTATACACGCTAAAAGTCCTGATTATTTACATGGAGTCTGACTCTATACACGCTAAAAGTCCTGATTATTTACATGGAGTCTGGCTCTATACACGCTAAAAGTAGTGATTATTTACATGGAGTCTGGCTCCATACACGCTAAAAGTCCTGATTATTTACATGGAGTCTGGCTCTATACACGCTAAAAGTAGTGATTATTTACATGGAGTCTGGCTCTATACACGCTAAAAGTAGTGATTATTTACATGGAGTCTGGCTCTATACACGCTAAAAGTCCTGATTATTTACATGGAGTCTGGCTCTATACACGCTAAAAGTAGTGATTATTTACATGGAGTCTGGCTCTATACACGCTAAAAGTCCTGAGTCTTTACATGGAGTCTGGCTCTATACACGCTAAAAGTCCTGATTATTTACATGGAGTCTGGCTCTATACACGCTAAAAGTAGTGATTATTTACATGGAGTCTGGCTCTATACACACTAAAAGTCCTGATTATTTACATGGAGTCTGGCTCTATACACGCTAAAAGTAGTGATTATTTACATGGAGTCTGGCTCTATACACGCTAAAAGTAGTGATTATTTACATGGAGTCTGGCTCTATACACGCTAAAAGTAGTGATTATTTACATGGAGTCTGGTGTAGTTTGTTGATGGTGATTTCGCTGTTTCATGTTAAACTAAAAGGGTCTGTATCCTTTCATAATGTTGTCAGACACTTAGAATAATAATCTGAGTTCCCCTTTAATTATCTTTTATGTTCACATCAGTCACTTAGACACCAATGCTTGGGAACATATGTCCAGGTTTAGAAAGACCAATACTCCCCTTTAAAGTGCGTCTGTGTCCTGCAGGTCTGCGGGTGTTGAGGTTGTCGGGCTGTTCCTGGGCCGCCGTGTCGGCGCTCTGCACCTCCAGCTGTCCTCTGCTGCGCTCGCTGGACGTCCAGTGGGTGGAGGGACTCAAAGACGCTCAGATGAGAGACCTGCTGTCCCCGCCCACAGACAACAGACCAGGTAACGGTTCATACTCCAAACTATCCTACAACTGGAAATCCTGGAGCGTATACCTGCTCTATCTATCACGTAGACTACACCACTGTGTGTGTGTGTGTGTGTGTGTGTGTGTGTGTGTGTGTGTGTGATGGATTCGGTGCATTCCTATATGGAAGTACAGTTTTCTCGCCAGATAGCTGACAATTTTGTTGGGCTCATAAACTGTAACCAGTGTAGCCTGGAGGCATGACGGGTAGAAACGGGCCGCTTGCTTCCTTCCCGAGACCTTTGTTGCCGAAATAACAGATGACGGTCCAGGGGATGGACGTGCCGTCTGCTTGGTGTGTCAGGGCCGCGAAACACAACTTTTATACACAAACTTTATTGTAAGTAAGACCGTAACGTGAGGGACTGCTCACTTCTAGCGTCTGGGAGCTGGTAGAGATCTCGTAGACCGTTGTGTTGACTGATTGTTGTTCTCGTTTGTGATCCCAGGCCAGCTGGATAACCGCTGCAAGCTGCGTAACGTGCAGGACCTGCGTCTGGCTGGGCTGGACATCACCGACACGTCTCTGCGTCTCATCTGCCGCCAGATGGCGTCTCTGTCCACACTGGACCTGAGCTACTGCAACCACATCAACGACCAGTCGGTCAACCTGCTGACAGCCGCGGGGACGACGACCAGAGACTCGCTGATGGACATCAACCTGTCGGGTAGAGACACACAGAGACACACAGGGACACACTGAGACACACAGGGACACACAGGGACACACAGGGACACACAGAGACGCACACGGACACACAGGGACACAGAGACACACAGAGACACACAGGGACACACAGACGCACACAGAGACGCACACAGGGACACACACAGACACACAAGGACACACAGGGACACACAGAGACACACACAGAGACACACACAGAGACTCACACGGACACACAGAGACACACACAGGGACACACACAGGGACACACACAGGGACACACAGAGACACACAGACAGAGACACAGGGACACACAGACACACACAGGGACACACAGAGACACACACAGGGACACACACAGGGACACACACGGACACACACGGACACACAGGGACACAGAGACAGAGACACAGGGACACACAGACACACACAGGGACACACACAGAGACACAGGGACACACAGAGACTCACACGGACACACAGAGACACACACAGGGACACACACAGGGACAAGAGACTCGCTGATGGACATCAACCTGTCGGGTAGGGACACACAGAGACACACAGGGACACACCGAGACACACAGGGACACAGAGACAAACAGAGACACACAGGGACACACAGAGACGCACACAGGGACACACACAGACACACAGGGACACACAGAGACACACACAGAGACACACACAGAGACACAGGGACACACAGAGACTCACACGGACACACAGAGACACACACAGGGACACACACGGACACACAGGGACACACAGACAGAGACACAGGGACACACAGACACACAGAGACACACAGGGACACAGAGACACACAGACAGAGACACAGGGACACAGAGACACACAGACAGAGACACAGGGACACACAGACACACACAGGGACACACAGGGACACAGAGACACACAGACAGAGACACAGGGACACACAGACACACACAGACACACACACAGAGACACAGGGACACACAGAGACTCACACGGACACACAGGGACACACACAGGGACACACACGTACACACAGGGACACACACAGGGACACACACGGACACACAGGGACACAGAGACACACAGACAGAGACACACAGGGACACACAGGGTCACACAGAGACACACAGGGACACACAGAGACATACAGGGACATACAGGGACACACAGGGACACAGGGACACACAGAGACATACAGGGACACACAGAGACACACAGGGACACACAGAGACATACAGGGACACACAGAGACACAGGGACACACAGAGACATACAGGGACACACAGAGACACAGGGACACACAGAGACATACAGGGACACAGAGACACACAGGGACACACAGAGAGGAGAGGGACACACAGAGACACAGGGACACACAGAGACATACAGGGACACACAGAGACACAGGGACACACAGAGACATACAGGGACACACAGGGACACAGGGACACACAGAGACATACAGGGACACACAGAGACACACAGGGACACACAGAGACATACAGGGACACACAGAGACATACAGGGACACACAGAGACACAGGGACACACAGAGACATACAGGGACACACAGGGACACAGGGACACACAGAGACATACAGGGACACACAGAGACACACAGGGACACACAGAGACACAGGGACACACAGGGACACACAGAGACACAGGGACACACAGAGACATACAGGGACACAGAGACACACAGGGACACACAGAGAGGAGAGGGACACACAGAGACACACAGGGACACACAGAGAGGGACACACAGAGACACACAGGGACACACAGAGAGGGACACACAGAGACACACAGGGACACACAGAGAGGAGAGGGACACACAGAGAGGGACACACAGGGACACACAGAGAGGGACACACAGAGACACAGGGACACACAGAGAGGGACACACAGAGACACAGGGACACACAGAGAGGGACACACAGAGACACAGGGACACACAGAGAGGGACACACAGACACAGGGACACACAGAGAGGGACACACAGAGAGGGACACACAGAGACACAGGGACACACAGAGACACAGGGACACACAGACAGAGACACAGGGACACACAGAGACATACAGGGACACACAGAGACACACAGAGACACACAGGGACACACACGGACACACAGGGACACAGAGACACACAGACAGAGACACAGGGACACACAGACACACACAGGGACACACACAGAGACACAGGGACACACAGAGACTCACACGGACACACATAGACACACACAGGGACACACACAGGGACACACACAGGGACAAACAGGGACACACACAGGGACACACACGGACACACAGAGACTCACACGGACACACAGAGGCACACACAGGGACACACACAGGGACACACACAGGGACACACACGGACACACAGAGACACACAGGGACACAGAGACACACAGACAGAGACACAGAGACACACAGGGACACACAGGGTCACACAGAGACACACAGGGACACACAGAGACATACAGGGACACACAGGGACACAGGGACACACAGAGACATACAGGGACACACAGAGACACACAGGGACACACAGAGACATACAGGGACACACAGAGACACAGGGACACACAGAGACATACAGGGACACACAGAGACACAGGGACACACAGAGACATACAGGGACACAGAGACACACAGGGACACACAGAGAGGAGAGGGACACAGAGACACAGGGACACACAGAGACATACAGGGACACACAGAGACACAGGGACACACAGAGACATACAGGGACACACAGGGACACAGGGACACACAGAGACATACAGGGACACACAGAGACACACAGGGACACACAGAGACATACAGGGACACACAGAGACACACAGGGACACACAGAGACATACAGGGACACACAGAGACACAGGGACACACAGAGACATACAGGGACACACAGGGACACAGGGACACACAGAGACATACAGGGACACACAGAGGGACACACAGAGACACAGGGACACACAGAGACATACAGGGACACACAGAGACACAGGGACACACAGAGACATACAGGGACACAGAGACACACAGGGACACACAGAGAGGAGAGGGACACACAGAGACACACAGAGACACACAGGGACACACAGAGAGGGACACACAGAGACACACAGGGACACACAGAGAGGGACACACAGGGACACACAGAGAGGAGAGGGACACATAGAGAGGGACACACAGGGACACACAGAGAGGGACACACAGAGACACAGGGACACACAGAGAGGGACACACAGAGACACAGGGACACACAGAGAGGGACACACAGAGACACAGGGACACACAGAGAGGGACACACAGACACAGGGACACACAGAGAGGGACACACAGAGAGGGAGACACAGGGACACACAGGGACAGAGGGACACACAGACAGAGACACAGGGACACACAGAGACACAGGGACACACAGAGACATACAGGGACACACAGAGACACACAGAGACATAGAGACACACAGGGACACATAGAGACACCTTTTCTGTTATTTTTTGTTTTTCGTTGCCTGTTAACTTTAAAAGAGGAGATGGTGACATCAGTGAACGGTTGATTAGAAATGAAGTCAAAGCTGCAGTCTGTGACCGTTGTCCTCTGTGTGTGTCCTCCAGTGTGTAACCGCGTCACGGACCATTCCCTCAACTTCTTCAAGCGCTGCGGGAGCATCTGTCAGATCGACCTCCGCTTCTGTAAGCAGGTGACGCGGACGGCGTGCGAGCGCTTCATCGCCGAGATGTCCGTGAGCGTCCCGTTCAGACTGACGGAGGACAAACTGCTGCAGAAGTCCTGTTAGTCCCCACACACACCGCCTCTGCACTTAACGTATTATGGGATGGCAGGTGTCTCATCATACATCTGTGTGTGTACACAAACAAGTCCCACAGATAAACTATGTTTCTGTTAGTACGTTACACACATGTACAGTTAAATGAGACGTGTCTAACCTGGAGTCTCCGAGTCAGCGTCACGGAGAACAAAGTGAAACGGAACGAGAGACGGAGACGGACGTCCAGCGGACCGCAGAAGAGGAAGCAGCACGCGGGGAGTTCTTTCCTAAAGACCGTTGGCTTGTTTTATGTTTTATTCTTTAAATATTTGAGAGCACAGTATTTTTATAAAAGCATCGTGTGGTGAGTCTCCAGGTTCAGGAGCAGACGGCCTTCATATGTGACATTCATATAACTTCACTATCAGACACAGAACTGACTGGACACTTACAAGTTTTAGTTGCATTTTCCCGATACTTTCGTCTTCTTTTCTCAACATTTTTGTCACTTTTACCCAAATTTGTCATCCTTTTTTTTTTAAGTTTTTGTTGCATTTTTCGACACTTTTTTCTTGCTTTTTTCCCCAAAGAACAACTTTTTTTGTGTATAAAAAGCAGCATAAACAGCGAGAAAAAGCAACAAAATAGTCGTGAAAAAGTTTCAAAAATGGCGTGAAAAAGCGCCACAAATGTCTGTAAAAACCGGTTGAAAAAGCAATTTGATTTTGTTTGGATTGAAAGACTTCCGGGACATTTAACGTCTTGTTGTTTCATCAAAACTACGGAGTTAAGTTTGGAAAACAAAGCTGGGTTTTGGGTTCAAATCAGACGATTTGTTGCTTGTTATTTTTCAACTTTTTTTGTTGCTTTTTTCGACTTTTAAACGTGGAAAAAGCTCCAAGTTTTAGTTGCATTTTCCGACACTTTTGTCTTTTTTACCCAAAATTTTTCTTCCTTTTTGTTTGAAGTTTTTGTTGCATTTTCCAACACTTTTTTGTCGCTTTCGAGAGAAATAACGGTCACATTTTTAAACACGTTAACGTGAAACGGTCCCAGTTTGGTTAGGTGTAGACACCAAAACTATTACGTTAAGTTGATAAAAAAAAAAGCCACAAAAACGCAGAAAAAAGCCACAAAAACGCATTAAATGTTGAAATAAACATTGAAAAGCTGTAGGACGTAACTGCTGCTTGAACAGACGACTTCTCTTTGTGTTTTTCACGGGAGGAACCGTCTCCGTTAACGGATTATCAACTATTAAATTAATCTCCAACTATAATCCAGTTTTAGTCATTGAAGTTTTTTGTCGCTTACGAGAGAACGTAACGTTCCCAGTGTGGTTATGTTTAGACACCAGAACTACTGAGTTAAGAGATAAAAAGATGGAGGTCTGGGTTCCAGTCAGACGCAACTTCACTTCCTGAAGGTGACCACGTGACGCAGAACGTGGCGGAGCTCCGTTTGTTCCCTGAAGTAAAAAAAAAAAACTCAGATTTGAGAGGAACATAATGTGAAAGTTAGATAGTTGACGGACCAAAGTTTCATCTTGACATCTTTATTCCCGCAAGTCACGTTTCATCGTCCACAGTCCGAGTCCCGCCAGACTCCCTTCAGGAAACCTGTGATTTAAAGTTCAGCAGGCTGTGACAGTCCGCCCCACTCAGTCCTGGTTCTGGTTCTCCCGGGCCCAGCATTTGGCGCTTCCAAGATGTGTGTATATATATATATATATGCCTCCTTACCAGGATATTTGGCGCTCTTAGGGCGTTTTCACATCGACAGCCTTTAGTTCGGTTGAATTGAACTAGAGTTTGTTTGCCCCCCTGGTGCGGTTTGTCAGGGCAGGTGAGGACGTGGCAATCAAACTCAGGTACGCACCAAAAGGGGACCCAACGAGCGTACCGAGAACTGCTTGAAGAGGTGGTCTCGGTGAGCTTTCAATCCAACTCTGGAGCGGTTCTTTTTTGGTGAGAACGTGATCGTACTCGAACCGCACCAACTATACACACTCCTCCAGTCTGAGCTGATGTCTCCTGTAGTCAGGTGTGTTTAGCAGCTTGCAGTGTTTCTATGACAGAAATAGACTGCGGTCAAGCTCGCCATCCATCACAAACCGCTAAAGTTGGAGACGGACGGAGAGCAGAAGTCTCGGTGAGCAGAGCTGACGTAGTTTGCGTCTCTGATTATTTTAATGAAATGAGCTGGTTGGACCACTAGACCAGAACACAGGACCTTCTTCCTGTATTTACTTTCTTGCTCCCGCCCCCAGACATATGCAACCAATAAGACGGCTGGACGTTCTTGCCTGATTTATAATGACGCAATTTGGTACGGTTGGATTTTTCCAGGTGTCATCAGAAAAAGCGACAAACGGCGTGAAAAAAGTGACAAAAATGTCGGAAAAAAGTGACACAAACGTGGGTAAAATCATCTTGAGAAACACAGAACACATTACAGAGACAGAACAACTCATCCATTCATCCATTCATCCATCTTTCTAGTCTCTTCTTCTGTCTCTCTTTCCTTCAGATCTTTATGAATTGTTGAGTGTTTGATGGCTTTTCTCCAACATTTCAACATTAATTTATTGATTGTTCTTTCTCTTACAGTATTTATTCAGTTATTCAGTAAACAGACTCAGATTATTATTCTGAGTGTCTGACAACATTATGAAAGGATCCCTACAGAGATAGACCTTTTAGTTAAAGAGTAAGATCCTTTTAGTTTAACATGAAACAGCCCCGAAATCACCATCACCAAACTACACCAGACTCCATGTAAATAATCAGGACTTTTATCATCGTAAAACACACTTCATTCAAAGTGGACAAAAACTAAATAAAACTACCAAAACCCGTCTTGGTTCATCTTTCCACTGTTCCAACAATCACCACTCTGGACTGGTTGAAATAAACTCTTAATTCACCCATTTACATGTGGAGATATGCTGGCTCTATACACGCTAAAAGTAGTGATTATTTACATGGAGTCTGACTCTATACACGCTAAAAGTCCTGATTATTTACATGGAGTCTGGCTCTATACACGCTAAAAGTCCTGATTATTTACATGGAGTCTGGCTCTATACATGCTAAAAGTCCTGATTATTTACATGGAGTCTGGCTCTATACACGCTAAAAGTAGTGATTATTTACATGGAGTCTGGCTCTATACACGCTAAAAGTAGTGATTATTTACATGGAGTCTGGCTCTATACACACTAAAAGTAGTGATTATTTACATGGAGTCTGGCTCTATACACACTAAAAGTAGTGATTATTTACATGGAGTCTGGCTCTATACACGCTAAAAGTCCTGATTATTTACATGGAGTCTGGCTCTATACACGCTAAAAGTAGTGATTATTTACATGGAGTCTGGTGTAGTTTGGTGATGGAGATTTCGGGGCTGTTACAGCTTGTTTCTTGTTTAATACTGGACCAGTTCCAGAGATTGTTGTTCATCAGACACGATGAACATAGGGTCCAGGTTAAACCCCCCCCTGAAATGACCCTTTCATTTTAAACTTAGACCCGGGAGGACAACAAAAGTGTAGGAAAGACTTGAAGTGTTCTGCATATGTTTAAATAATGACTGGGTACGGTCTGTGTTTCTGTGTCGTGCTGTAATCTGTCACTGCAGGTCAACGTGATCATGTTTATATTTGTAAATCCCCAAAACTAAGTGCTAATATGCATTAAAAGACTTTCATTTGTACCATCGCTGAGTCGTTTTTTTCTTCACTTTTATACTGTTAGGTGTGTGTGTGTGTGTGTGTGTGGGGGTTGGGGGTGGGGGGGGGGGGGGGGGTGTGCGCGCGCGCGCGCGGATCAACCAATCAGCGCCCTTGTTTGATTGTTCATAAAAAAACCTGCTGTAAGCTTTTTACTTACCGGCTGATACTTGTTTAGAGACAGAGATGAATCACGACGAGAAGCGGCGGCGGATGAAGAAGATTAATGAGGACACGCTGATTGTGGGTAAAACCAACTTCGTTGCTTTCATCTGTAAGACTGTAAATGTAGCAATACAGCAAAATAAAAAAGTGAGAGATACTGGGGATCACGGAAGTTACAGCTGAGGTGATCCATGGGATGCTGAACCTGGTGTGTCTCCAGGTGATTAGTCTCATTATTTATATTTCACACCCTCCACTGGAAGGCCAGAAGTTTGATAGCAAATGGAGTTCAAGAAGGTGGTAACAGATATGGAAGTTAGGCCTGATGTTGTGTGTATTCAAGAATCTTGGTTGCGACCACATTTGGATTTTGTCCTGCCAGGTTACAGCTCGGTTTGGAAAACAAGGTGCAGGATGTGTGACCTTTATTAAGGATGCTTTAGCATATAGGAGAGTAACTGTTCCAAATGAATGTGTAGTAGTAGAATTGTGTAGCCCCAGAGGAAATATTAAAGGTCCAATATGTAATATTTGTACTGTAATAAATCCAAAAATGACACCAAAGCCTCATCAGATATTAAGGAAACATGTTAAGCTGAAATACTATCTTTTCTGACAACAATGCTAAAGTCAGTATTTTTTCTTTTTGAAATTTACGATCCGTGACGGAATTTATGTTTATGTTTTGGTTTGTGTGTTGTTATCAACTGCCCAGTTTGACAGCCAGGCCGGGTTGCCAGATATACCTGTAAACACGTAAACCAGCGCGCTGCAGCTGTAACGTTAGTACAGCCATGAATGCACCAAACAAATGAATGGGATCAACAGAGATAGATTATACCCGACATTAAAAAACAGCATGTTTCTAACAGTTGCTTGACCAGAGACGTAACAAACCCCGGGTTAATATTGGAGATGTATTTGAAAGATGGAGACAGCTCACAGCCCAAACGGACGCTGAGTTGGCTAATTTCCTCCTGTACAGGTAAGCATTAGCTTCAGGCTAATTTATCACAGCTACTAGGGACGAGCACTTTGTGTCATTTCAACATTCGTGTAGCTACTTCCATTGAATTGTATAGCTAGAGTAGCCGCGTTGGTTACTCGCAAAAACAACTGAGACAGCCAGTAAAGTGATCCCGACTGGTCCTGGCTAACGCCGCCATGCTAACTCTGCTAACTGCTAACGCTACCGGAGGACCAGGCAGGCGGGCCGCGGCTGTTTACACCGTGTAGCCGGTTCAGCGGCCGTAGCCGACAACGGTGAGTTATTTGAAGCCTAGAGGGGGGGCTGTAGCTAAGTCGGAAAGAGAGGAACTTGAGTTTGCAGTGTGTTTAGCGATTGTGTAATTCTAAGGCTAGTAAAGTGTGTATTTCCGTCGGGTGGAAAAGGAGTGCAAGGCAGTGGTGTTTTTAGCGGTTCCTATCATAATTCTAAGCCGAGGAAGTGTGTCTGTTTGGCGTGTGGAGAGGACGGCGAATTTCGTTGTATTTTTAGCGGTTCCTACTGTAATTCTAAGCCGAAAAAGTGTGTGTGTCAGTTGGGTACAGAGCTCCGCGTGAGCACGGGCTTTATGACTGTAGTATAGCATCTAACGTTAGCTACTCCGCTGTGCTGTGGAGTAATGTCTGGTTATGTGAGACAAGCGTCTAGCAACATTGTTGTGGATGCTCCGGTCTCAGCCTGGCAACCAACGTGAACTTCGAGTCCGGGGAGGAGGGGGGGGGGAGACGACTCTCTCCAGTATTTTGAATTTGTACTGCAGTAACTATTTTAAACACTAGCTGTCAGTATTACATATTGGACCTTTAAGGTGGTTAACTTTTATAATCCGTGCAAGAATTTGTCAATTCAAACTTTCCATGTGATATCAGACAGTGTTGATTGAAGAGAAATTTGGTGTGGAGACTTTAAAGTGCCCATATTATGAAAAAAATCTCTTTGTTCTGGGATTTGGGGTGTTATTTTGTGTCTCTGGTGCTTCCACACACATACAAACTTGGAAAAAAATCTATCCATGCTGTTCTGACTGAGATACGGTTTCTGGATGATTCCTGCCTTCAGTCTCTGGGTGAGCTGGTCAACATCTGCACGGCTTGTTACCCTGGATTTCCACCGGCTGCGTAACTGCTGCGGAACGTCGTCGGAGTCAATCGGTTTCCATTAAAGTCAACGTGTGTATTTCCACCGGCTGCGTAACGTCTGCGTTCCGACTCCGGCACAGCTCCGGCGGTCCGCAGCCCTGCGCATCAGATACGCAGAGCTTCTATTTTTGCCGGACGCCGGAGAGCTCCGCAGCAATTCAGCACACGGCAGATAGTGCGGGAAAGGAAGTCGAGCACAGAAACAAAATAAAACATCCGGTTAGCTTTCAAAATAAAATACACCGTGCTCACGGCGGATCATATTTCTCTTCACTACACCTTGAAAACACGGCACGGAGTTGTTTCCTCTCTACTCCTCGGAATAGAAACAAACTGTTGGTGGTTTTGTGGTTCTATTCTGCGTGAATTCGCGAGATCTCGTGGGTCATCGTGACTACAGCTGTCAGTCCTGGCCGCAGCCGTTCCGCAACAACTCCGGATCCAGTGGGTATTGAGGGACTTGCGGACCACGGAGACGTTCCGCAGCAGTTACGCAGCCTGTGGAAATCCTGGGTTACGTAACTAGCCGAAACAACAGGCTAACCACAACCGTTAGCATGTTAGCGCTAGCGTTAGCATGCTAGCTCGTTCTCAATGGCAAAGCACTGCTACAACACACACAAGTTCACCATAATCTCCAAAAGAAGTACTTCCATGTGCGCCCTCCTTTAGAAGAAGTCTCCCGGCTAATCCTGCCTTGTAACTGACCAAAGTTGGAGAAACAACCTTTCTTTTACTGTCTGTGGAGCTAACTGACATGATCTACCATCTGAGCTACTGAGCATGTGCGAGTGGAATCAAAGATAGTACAGAAGGAAAGATGATTCACTCTGTAGCTAAAACAGAGACCTGAACACAAGGTGAAAAGAGGAGCTGCAGCAGTGAGAGAGAGATGTGCTGTACAACAACAATATATTAAACCATGTAAACATGTTCTGGTACAACCTTAAAATACAATTATCAACCTGAAAATGAGCAGAATATGGCATCTTTAATGCTCACAATCCTCTGTGGGGAAGTGACCACACAGACGCTAATGGAGAAGTAGGCTAGTTGAAGAACTACTCGAGGAGCGATCACTTATTTGCCTTAATGATGGAAGAGGTACCAGGGTTAATGTTGCAAGAAATTCAGTTTCCTGTATAGATCTTACTTTAGTCTCTGTAAATATGAGTGATCTATGAGAACTTTGTATGGAGTATGCTGAACGCATATCGACGGAGGGTGAGGTAAATAGCTGTGCAGTAGTAGTGACTTCCATGATTATTAGTGCTGCAGCATGCTGCATCCCTAGCAGCAAAGTTAATGGGGACAAGAAAGTAGTTCCTTGGTGGACCAATGAGTGTAAAAATGCCATAAAAGACAGAAACCTAGCGTTCCAGGCAAAGTCACGAGCTGGCTAGCTTAACATTGTGCAGTTGGCAGGGTTCAGGTTAGGCTACCTAACGTTAACGTTAGCTAGCGACTACTTACCGTTGACGTTAGCTAGCGCTAGCTGATACTAGTGATTTCTAGTCAGCAAGATATATTGAGCTTTATTTAATAAGCATAACCTGTAGTAGTACACAATCATATGTGTATTGTTTTGATAATGTGCGGAATTACTTTCCATTGCCTATTTATGTCTATTTATTTCTATTTCTCACCGTTTATCACCGGCGTCTGTACAGCATCAACAGGGGTCGCCATTGTTGTTTATGTGTGTGAGACGTAACTGTAACTGGGAGAACAACGACCTGGTACGAGTTCACGGGTAGTAAGTTACGGGTTGGACTGCCGTTCCAGGGCACTTTCACGGGTAGAAGGTTATGAAAACACGAGTTACGGGTTGCCTGGAACGCAGCACCAGTTACAGTTTTTGACGTCACACACACATAAACAACAATGGCGACCCCCTGTTGATGCTGTACAGACGCCGGTGAAATAGAAATAAATAGACATAAATATGCAACGTAAAGTAATTCCGCACATTGTAATCAAAACAATACACACACAAGTGTGTACTACTACAGGTTATGTTTATTAAAAACCCCAATATATGTCGCTGACTAGAAATCGCTAGTATCAGCTAGCGCTAGCTAACGTCAACGTTAGGTAGCCGCTATCTAACGTCAGCGTAGCCACTAGCTAACGTCAACGTCAGCGTAGCCAGTAGCTAACGTCAACGTCAGCGTAGCCAGTAGCTAACGTCAACGTCAGCGTAGCCAGTAGCTAACGTCAACGTCAGCGTAGCCACTAGCTAACGTCAACGTCAGCGTAGCCAGTAGTCAACGTCAGCGTAGCCACTAGCTAACGTCAACGTCAGCGTAGCCACTAGCTAACGTCAACGTCAGCGTAGCCAGTAGCTAACGTCAACGTCAGCGTAGCCAGTAGCTAACGTCAACGTCAGCGTAGCCACTAGCTAACGTCAACGTCAGCGTAGCCAGTAGTCAACGTCAGCGTAGCCACTAGCTAACGTCAACGTCAGCGTAGCCACTAGCTAACGTCAACGTCAGCGTAGCCACTAGCTAACGTCAACGTCAGCGTAGCCAGTAGCTAACGTCAACGTCAGCATAGCCAGTAGCTAACGTTAACGTTAGGTAGCCCAACCTGAACCCTGGAACGCTACCAAGTCGTGAGTCGTGGCTTGAAGTTGTAATTTACGGGCTAAAAATTGTGTCTGGAACGCAGCACAAATGTTGTTGTTTTTACAAATAAGCCAATTTGTATTTGCTATAATATGCTGGATTCATATTATTGTATATTTTTAGACATTTAAAATTTTTGAAAAATGAAACTTTCAAAAACGTATTTTTCAGCATATTTGGCGGCCGTTCTGCACTAACTCTGAGGACCCCCTAGGGGTCACGGACCCCCTGTTGAATATCTCTGCTTTATATAATGGCAAAATGTATGTCTGATAAGTGTGAGGTCTGTAACGTTTTCCGGAGAATGTCGAGCATGTCCTCCTGAAGTGTAGTAAATCCAGAGAGGAACATCTTACGGGACAAGATATATGAATTATGACGGGGATGTAATGTAGCAGGGATGTTAGGGATGGGTGAGGACTCAAGGGAGCTGCAGAGCTCTATTTAGTTTTCTTAAGTCCACAGGATTAGATCGTGACGTATAGGGTTTTTTTGTTTTGAATTTATTTATTTTAACCCTTGTGTTGTCTTTGGGTCAAATTTGACCCGTTTTTCAGAAATCTGGGTTTCCTTTTAACTACCTAATTTTAATTAGGCCTACCCCAAAATAACACGGATGATTCCATACAATGCGCTTCGCAAGTACAACAAAAGATTGGATCTCTACTTTCAGTTGCATTTGAAAAAAAAAAATGTTTCAAAACCAGACCAGACCCTTCTGTAATTATCCCTCATTTAATATGAGTCTAAATAATTCATAATTTCTGCTTTTTTTTTTAACTCAAGAATTAGGTATAATTTCCTATAAATGAGTTTTATTGACACTGAATTCCAAAAATGTAGTAAATGTAAAACTGGTAATAAGTTGGTGTTAGTGGTGTTTATAAATGGTAGTGAGAAGAAGCGTTAAACGTCAAAAATAGAGCCAAAAATATTGAAAAAGAGACAAAAGTGTTGATAAAAGAGATGAAAACGTCAAAAAAGTGTTGATTTTCAGGACGACGAAGTAAATTGTAGAGACAATGGAAGACAACAGACTGTAACCTGAAGTACTTAAGCCTTGATATTACGGATATTACACACTCCGGTACAGTAGGTGGCGGTATGCACCTAAATAAGTTGGTTGCGACTTGCGACCCGCCATTAACCGCAGAAAAGAAAGAAAGAAGCGGTGGCAGCGGCAGAAGCGGTGGCAGCGGCAGAAGCGGTGGCAGCGGCGGCAGAAGCATAGAAGCGGCAGAAGCATAGAAGCGGCAGAAGCATAGAAGCGGCGACAGCGGCAGAAGCGGTGCTCAGGTCTCGACCGTTGCTCTCAGCAGGACGCATTCAGGCAGTTAAAGAAGTGATGATGATGCTCCATGTTAAAATGTTTACGCGGCCAGTCTCCTCCGTCACGGTAGAAACGCTGGAGCTGTAATGAAGGTGCCGTTTTCTTTACATAACCCTCTGATCCAGGTTTAGCTCCGCTTAGCTACTTTAGCTACTTTAGCTACTTTAGCTACTTTAGCTAGCAGCGACGAGCTAACGAGTGCTTACGTTAATGCAACGGGGGAGCTAACGTTAGCCTGTTAGCTGCTAATGCTCATAACGGTCAACTCTGACAGCTGCCACTAAACATTGAATGTAACTGAGGTGTTAAGCATTAAGTGATTAAGCTAAATGTGTTTGAATGTAATGGTTATCAAACATATTGTAACATTAACTGTGTGTTTGTGTTGCAGTCAGCTATTAGCTAGCTCTTTTAGCGTGTAGCGAGAACGCCCACCAGACTCCATGTAATAATCACTACTTTTAGCGTGTATAGAGTCAGCATATCTCCACATGTAAATGGGTGAATTAAGGGTTTATTTCAACCAGACCAGAGTGGTGATTGTTGGAACAGTGGAAAGATGAACCAAGACGGACTTTGATAGTTTTATTTAGTTTCTGTCCACTTTGAATGAAGTGTGTTTTACGATGATAAAAGTCCTGATTATTTACATGGAGTCTGGTGTAGTTTGGTGATGGTGATTTCGGGGCTGTTTGATGTTAAACTAAAAGGATCTTACTCTTTAACTAAAAGGTCTATCTCTGTAGGGATCCATCCCATAATGTTGTCAGACAGTCAGAATAATAATCTGAGTCTGTCAGCAGCAACAACATATGATGCAGTTAGGGATTCACCCCATCAACAGGATTAATGTGAGGAGGGTTTCTGACTGTCAGGCAGGAGCCTCGTCCATGTGGGCTTCATGCTGTGGTCTGCTGAATGACGTCATGGGCACCGGGGCGGTCAGAGGCCAGCAACCGGGGTTCGGGGCCGGGGCAGGACCCTTCAGATTCGCCCCCAGTGCGGGGTACTCCACGTACCCCCCCAGCAGCTCAGGGAGCCCCAGTCCTGTGTGCAAGGCCTGCGGTCAGGCCTTCTCCGTGTTCAGGAGGAAGGTGGGTACCAGGTCCATACCACCGGGTACCAGACAAATACCACCACCGGGTACCAGACATATAGCACCAGGTTCAAGACATATACCACCGGGTACCAGACATATACCACCGGGTACCAGACATATACCACCGGGTTCCAGACATATACCACCGGGTACCAGACATATATCACCGGGTACCAGACATATACCACCGGGTACCAGACATATACCACCGGGTTCCAGACATATACCACCGGGTACCAGACATATACCACCGGGTACCAGACAAATACCACCGGGTACCAGACATATACCACCGGGTACCAGACATATACCACCGGGTACCAGACATATACCACCGGGTACCAGACATATACCACCGGGTACCAGACATATACCACCGGGTACCAGACATATACCACCGGGTTCCAGACATATACCACCAGGTACCAGACATATACCACCGGGTACCAGACATATACCACCGGGTACCAGACAAATACCACCACCGGGTACCAGACATATACCACCGGGTACCAGACATATACCACCGGGTACCAGACATATACCACCGGGTACCAGACAAATACCACCACCGGGTACCAGACATATACCACCACCGGGTACCAGACATATACCACCACCGGGTTCCAGACATATACCACCGGGTACCAGACATATACCACCGGGTACCAGACATATACCACCAGGTTCAAGACATATACCACCGGGTACCAGACATATACCACCGGGTACCAGACATATACCACCGGGTACCAGACATATACCACCGGGTACCAGACATATATCACCGGGTACCAGACATATACCACCGGGTACCAGACATATACCACCGGGTTCCAGACATATACCACCGGGTTCCAGACATATACCACCGGGTACCAGACATATACCACCGGGTACCAGACAAATACCACCGGGTACCAGACATATACCACCGGGTACCAGACATATACCACCGGGTACCAGACATATACCACCGGGTACCAGACATATACCGCCGGGTACCAGACATATACCGCCGGGTACCAGACATATACCACCGGGTACCAGACATATACCACCGGGTACCAGACATATACCACCGGGTTCCAGACATATACCACCGGGTTCCAGACATATACCACCGGGTACCAGACATATACCACCGGGTACCTGACATATACCACCGGGGAGAAATACTCTGTTACAGTCAAAGTAATTAACATATATATATATATATATATATGTATGTGTGTGTGTGTGTATGATATTAACACACAAACCTGTCTCCCTCCATGTCTCTCTCTCCCTTCCTCCCTCCCTCCCTTCCTGTGTCCCTCCCTCCCTGTCTCCCTCCATGTCTCTCTCTGCCTGTCTCCCCCTCCCTCCCTGTCTCCCTCCCTGTCTCTCCCACCCTGTCTCCCCCTCCCTCCCTGTCTCCCTCCCTGTCTCCCCCTTCCTCCCTGTCTCCCTCCCTGTCTCCCACTCCCTCCCTGTCTCCCTCCATGTCTCTCTCTCCCTGTCTCCCCCTTCCTCCCTGTCTCCCTCCCTGTCTCCCTCCCTTTCTCTCCCTCCCTGTCTCCCTCCCTTTCTCTCCCTCCCTGTCTCCCTCCCTTTCTCTCCCTCCCTGTCTCCCTCCCTTTCTCTCCCTCCCTGTCTCCCTCCCTCTCTCCCTCCCTTTCTCTCCCTCCCTTTCTCTCCCTCCCTGTCTCCCTCCCTTTCTCTCCCTCCCTTTCTCTCCCTCCCTGTCTCCCTCCCTTTCTCTCCCTCCCTTTCTCTCCCTCCCTGTCTCCCTCCCTTTCTCTCCCTCCCTCTCTCCCTCCCTGTCTCCCTCCCTGTCTCCCTCCCTTTCTCTCCCTCCCTGTCTCCCTCCCTTTCTCTCCCTCCCTTTCTCTCCCTCCCTGTCTCCCTCCCTTTCTCTCCCTCCCTGTCTCCCTCCCTCTCTCCCTCCCTTTCTCTCCCTCCCTGTCTCCCTCCCTGTCTCCCTCAGTATATGTGCAGTGACTGCAGGAAGAGTTTCTGCTCTGTGTGTTCGGAGCTCCAGGATGACCTCCGCCTGTGCTCCGTGTGTCGGTTGCTGAGGGCGACGGCGTTCCAGCGCCCGCGGCTGATGCGTCTGCGGGTGCGAGAGCTGCGTCAGTACCTGCTGCTGCGGAACGTCTCCACGGAAACCTGCAGGGAGAAGGAGGACCTGGTGGAGCTGGTGCTGTGTCACCACGGCCACCAGGACGAGGAGGAGGACGCGGGCTCGCCATCGCCGTCCACCATGCGGTCGGCCTCGGAGCTGTCGGCGCTCGCCGCCTCGCAGGGCCAGCCAATCAGCCGCAGCGACAGCTCTGACACCAACCAGGTCAGCTTTAAACTAGTGGTTTTTTAATCTAGATAAATCTCACTGTAATCTTGGAATTAATCTAGATTAATCTAGATTAAAATGGCTCATTTGAATTCTGCCGAAGCCATCCAGAATATGTGTGCTACCCAAATAATGACTAAAAGTAAGTCTTTGAGAACGGGTTTCTCCAGCCAGGTGGAGCATTAGACCAGGGGCTCATCTCCTGTTTCCAAAATGCATCACAAACTAACTACGACTAGTTAAAGGTATAATGGAGGATTTTCCTGAATTTTAGAAAAGAAGACTTTTTGAAAAAATGCACATGCTCAACTCTACCTGCTCCCCCTATTAAACATGTGCACGAGAGAGCGTGCACGAGCCTGGTTCTCCTCGTGCACGCTCTGTTTACAAGTTGCTGTCGGCATGGCTCTACAAGCCGACTTTCCAAAAGAAGATTTACACTTTTTTCACTATGTCAGACTCGCCACCGGTAAGTGGAAATCTATTTAGGACAAGCATCTCTATAGCTAACGTTAGCACGCTACAGGCCAACAAACAAGCTATTGCCGAGAGGGGGGGGGCAGCGGTCGGAGGCTTTTATATACTGTCTATGGTCGGAGGCTTTTATATACTGTCTATGGTCGGAGGCTTTTATATACTGTCTATGGTCGGAGGCCTTTATATACCGTCTATGGTCGGAGGCTTTTATATACCGTCTATGGTCGGAGGCCTTTATATACCGTCTATGGTCGGAGGCTTTTATATACCGTCTATGGTCGGAGGCTTTTATATACCGTCTATGGTCGGAGGCTTTTATATACTGTCTATGGTCGGAGGCCTTTATATACCGTCTATGGTCGGAGGCCTTTATATACCGTCTATGGTCGGAGGCCTTTATATACCGTCTATGGTCGGAGGCTTTTATATACCGTCTATGGTCGGAGGCTTTTATATACCGTCTATGGTCGGAGGCTTTATATACCGTCTATGGTCGGAGGCTTTATATACTGTCTATGGTCGGAGGCCTTTATATACCGTCTATGGTCGGAGGCTTTTATATACCGTCTATGGTCGGAGGCCTTTATATACCGTCTATGGTCGGAGGCCTTTATATACCGTCTATGGTCGGAGGCTTTATATACTGTCTATGGTCGGAGGCCTTTATATACCGTCTATGGTCGGAGGCTTTTATATACCGTCTATGGTCGGAGGCCTTTATATACCGTCTATGGTCGGAGGCTTTTATATACCGTCTATGGTCGGAGGCTTTTATATACCGTCTATGGTCGGAGGCTTTTATATACCGTCTATGGTCGGAGGCCTTTATATACCGTCTATGGTCGGAGGCCTTTATATACCGTCTATGGTCGGAGGCTTTTATATACCGTCTATGGTCGGAGGCTTTTATATACCGTCTATGGTCGGAGGCCTTTATATACCGTCTATGGTCGGAGGCTTTATATACCGTCTATGGTCGGAGGCTTTATATACTGTCTATGGTCGGAGGCTTTATATACCGTCTATGGTCGGAGGCTTTTATATACCGTCTATGGTCGGAGGCTTTTATATACCGTCTATGGTCGGAGGCTTTTATATACCGTCTATGGTCGGAGGCTTTATATACCGTCTATGGTCGGAGGCTTTATATACTGTCTATGGTCGGAGGCTTTATATACCGTCTATGGTCGGAGGCTTTATATACCGTCTATGGTCGGAGGCCTTTATATACCGTCTATGGTCGGAGGCTTTTATATACCGTCTATGGTCGGAGGCCTTTATATACCGTCTATGGTCGGAGGCTTTTATATACCGTCTATGGTCGGAGGCTTTTATATACCGTCTATGGTCGGAGGCCTTTATATACCGTCTATGGTCGGAGGCTTTTATATACCGTCTATGGTCGGAGGCTTTTATATACCGTCTATGGTCGGAGGCCTTTATATACCGTCTATGGTCGGAGGCTTTTATATACCGTCTATGGTCGGAGGCTTTTATATACCGTCTATGGTCGGAGGCCTTTATATACCGTCTATGGTCGGAGGCTTTTATATACCGTCTATGGTCGGAGGCCTTTATATACCGTCTATGGTCGGAGGCTTTATATACCGTCTATGGTCGGAGGCTTTTATATACCGTCTATGGTCGGAGGCCTTTATATACCGTCTATGGTCGGAGGCTTTTATATACCGTCTATGGTCGGAGGCTTTTATATACCGTCTATGGTCGGAGGCCTTTATATACTGTCTATGGTCGGAGGCCTTTATATACCGTCTATGGTCGGAGGCTTTTATATACCGTCTATGGTCGGAGGCCTTTATATACCGTCTATGGTCGGAGGCTTTTATATACCGTCTATGGTCGGAGGCCTTTATATACCGTCTATGGTCGGAGGCCTTTATATACCGTCTATGGTCGGAGGCTTTTATATACCGTCTATGGTCGGAGGCTTTTATATACCGTCTATGGTCGGAGGCCTTTATATACCGTCTATGGTCGGAGGCTTTTATATACTGTCTATGGTCGGAGGCCTTTATATACCGTCTATGGTCGGAGGCTTTTATATACCGTCTATGGTCGGAGGCCTTTATATACCGTCTATGGTCGGAGGCTTTTATATACCGTCTATGGTCGGAGGCTTTTATATACCGTCTATGGTCGGAGGCTTTTATATACTGTCTATGGTCGGAGGCCTTTATATACCGTCTATGGTCGGAGGCCTTTATATACCGTCTATGGTCGGAGGCCTTTATATACCGTCTATGGTCGGAGGCTTTTATATACCGTCTATGGTCGGAGGCCTTTATATACCGTCTATGGTCGGAGGCTTTATATACTGTCTATGGTCGGAGGCCTTTATATACCGTCTATGGTCGGAGGCTTTTATATACCGTCTATGGTCGGAGGCCTTTATATACCGTCTATGGTCGGAGGCCTTTATATACCGTCTATGGTCGGAGGCCTTTATATACCGTCTATGGTCGGAGGCTTTATATACTGTCTATGGTCGGAGGCCTTTATATACCGTCTATGGTCGGAGGCTTTTATATACCGTCTATGGTCGGAGGCCTTTATATACCGTCTATGGTCGGAGGCTTTTATATACCGTCTATGGTCGGAGGCTTTTATATACCGTCTATGGTCGGAGGCTTTATATACCGTCTATGGTCGGAGGCCTTTATATACCGTCTATGGTCGGAGGCCTTTATATACCGTCTATGGTCGGAGGCTTTTATATACCGTCTATGGTCGGAGGCTTTTATATACCGTCTATGGTCGGAGGCCTTTATATACCGTCTATGGTCGGAGGCTTTATATACCGTCTATGGTCGGAGGCTTTATATACTGTCTATGGTCGGAGGCCTTTATATACCGTCTATGGTCGGAGGCTTTTATATACCGTCTATGGTCGGAGGCCTTTATATACCGTCTATGGTCGGAGGCTTTTATATACCGTCTATGGTCGGAGGCTTTTATATACCGTCTATGGTCGGAGGCCTTTATATACCGTCTATGGTCGGAGGCTTTTATATACCGTCTATGGTCGGAGGCTTTTATATACCGTCTATGGTCGGAGGCCTTTATATACCGTCTATGGTCGGAGGCTTTTATATACCGTCTATGGTCGGAGGCTTTTATATACCGTCTATGGTCGGAGGCCTTTATATACCGTCTATGGTCGGAGGCTTTTATATACCGTCTATGGTCGGAGGCCTTTATATACCGTCTATGGTCGGAGGCTTTATATACCGTCTATGGTCGGAGGCTTTTATATACCGTCTATGGTCGGAGGCCTTTATATACCGTCTATGGTCGGAGGCTTTTATATACCGTCTATGGTCGGAGGCTTTTATATACCGTCTATGGTCGGAGGCCTTTATATACTGTCTATGGTCGGAGGCCTTTATATACCGTCTATGGTCGGAGGCTTTATATACCGTCTATGGTCGGAGGCCTTTATATACCGTCTATGGTCGGAGGCCTTTATATACCGTCTATGGTCGGAGGCCTTTATATACCGTCTATGGTCGGAGGCCTTAATATACCGTCTATGGTCGGAGGCTTTATATACTGTCTATGGTCGGAGGCCTTTATATACCGTCTATGGTCGGAGGCTTTATATACTGTCTATGGTCGGAGGCCTTTATATACCGTCTATGGTCGGAGGCCTTTATATACCGTCTATGGTCGGAGGCTTTATATACCGTCTATGGTCGGAGGCTTTATATACTGTCTATGGTCGGAGGCCTTTATATACCGTCTATGGTCGGAGGCCTTTATATACCGTCTATGGTCGGAGGCTTTTATATACCGTCTATGGTCGGAGGCCTTTATATACCGTCTATGGTCGGAGGCCTTTATATACCGTCTATGGTCGGAGGCCTTTATATACCGTCTATGGTCGGAGGCCTTTATATACCGTCTATGGTCGGAGGCCTTTATATACCGTCTATGGTCGGAGGCTTTATATACCGTCTATGGTCGGAGGCTTTTATATACCGTCTATGGTCGGAGGCTTTTATATACCGTCTATGGTCGGAGGCTTTTATATACCGTCTATGGTCGGAGGCTTTTATATACCGTCTATGGTCGGAGGCCTTTATATACCGTCTATGGTCGGAGGCCTTTATATACCGTCTATGGTCGGAGGCTTTTATATACCGTCTATGGTCGGAGGCTTTTATATACCGTCTATGGTCGGAGGCTTTATATACCGTCTATGGTCGGAGGCCTTTATATACCGTCTATGGTCGGAGGCCTTTATATACCGTCTATGGTCGGAGGCTTTTATATACCGTCTATGGTCGGAGGCCTTTATATACCGTCTATGGTCGGAGGCTTTATATACCGTCTATGGTCGGAGGCTTTTATATACCGTCTATGGTCGGAGGCTTTTATATACCGTCTATGGTCGGAGGCTTTTATATACCGTCTATGGTCGGAGGCTTTTATATACCGTCTATGGTCGGAGGCTTTTATATACCGTCTATGGTCGGAGGCTTTTATATACCGTCTATGGTCGGAGGCTTTTATATACCGTCTATGGTCGGAGGGCCCTTTATATACCGTCTATGGTCGGAGGCTTTTATATACCGTCTATGGTCGGAGGCTTTTATATACCGTCTATGGTCGGAGGCTTTTATATACCGTCTATGGTCGGAGGCTTTTATATACCGTCTATGGTCGGAGGCCTTTATATACCGTCTATGGTCGGAGGCTTTTATATACCGTCTATGGTCGGAGGCCTTTATATACCGTCTATGGTCGGAGGCTTTTATATACCGTCTATGGTCGGAGGCCTTTATATACCGTCTATGGTCGGAGGCTTTTATATACCGTCTATGGTCGGAGGCTTTTATATACCGTCTATGGTCGGAGGCTTTTATATACCGTCTATGGTCGGAGGCTTTTATATACAGTCTATGGTCGGAGGCCTTTATATACCGTCTATGGTCGGAGGCTTTATATACCGTCTATGGTCGGAGGCTTTATATACCGTCTATGGTCGGAGGCTTTATATACCGTCTATGGTCGGAGGCCTTTTATATACCGTCTATGGTCGGAGGCTTTTATATACCGTCTATGGTCGGAGGCCTTTATATACCGTCTATGGTCGGAGGCTTTTATATACCGTCTATGGTCGGAGGCTTTTATATACCGTCTATGGTCGGAGGCTTTTATATACCGTCTATGGTCGGAGGCTTTTATATACCGTCTATGGTCGGAGGCTTTTATATACCGTCTATGGTCGGAGGCCTTTATATACCGTCTATGGTCGGAGGCCTTTTATATACCGTCTATGGTCGGAGGCCTTTTATATACCGTCTATGGTCGGAGGCTTTTATATACCGTCTATGGTCGGAGGCTTTTATATACCGTCTATGGTCGGAGGCTTTTATATACCGTCTATGGTCGGAGGCTTTTATATACCGTCTATGGTCGGGGGCTTTTATATACCGTCTATGGTCGGAGGCTTTTATATACCGTCTATGGTCGGAGGCTTTTATATACCGTCTATGGTCGGAGGCTTTTATATACCGTCTATGGTCGGAGGCTTTTATATACCGTCTATGGTCGGAGGCTTTTATATACCGTCTATGGTCGGAGGCTTTTATATACCGTCTATGGTCGGAGGCTTTTATATACCGTCTATGGTCGGAGGCTTTTATATACCGTCTATGGTCGGAGGCTTTTATATACCGTCTATGGTCGGAGGCTTTTATATACCGTCTATGGTCGGAGGCTTTTATATACCGTCTATGGTCGGAGGCTTTTATATACCGTCTATGGTCGGAGGCTTTATATACCGTCTATGGTCGGAGGCCTTTATATACCGTCTATGGTCGGAGGCTTTTATATACCGTCTATGGTCGGAGGCTTTTATATACCGTCTATGGTCGGAGGCTTTATATACCGTCTATGGTCGGAGGCCTTTATATACCGTCTATGGTCGGAGGCTTTTATATACCGTCTATGGTCGGAGGCTTTTATATACCGTCTATGGTCGGAGGCTTTATATACCGTCTATGGTCGGAGGCTTTTATATACCGTCTATGGTCGGAGGCTTTATATACCGTCTATGGTCGGAGGCCTTTATATACTGTCTATGGTCGGAGGCTTTTATATACCGTCTATGGTCGGAGGCTTTATATACCGTCTATGGTCGGAGGCCTTTATATACCGTCTATGGTCGGAGGCTTTTATATACCGTCTATGGTCGGAGGCTTTTATATACCGTCTATGGTCGGAGGCTTTTATATACCGTCTATGGTCGGAGGCCTTTATATACCGTCTATGGTCGGAGGCTTTTATATACCGTCTATGGTCGGAGGCCTTTATATACCGTCTATGGTCGGAGGCTTTATATACCGTCTATGGTCGGAGGCTTTTATATACCGTCTATGGTCGGAGGCTTTTATATACCGTCTATGGTCGGAGGCTTTTATATACCGTCTATGGTCGGAGGCCTTTATATACCGTCTATGGTCGGAGGCTTTTATATACCGTCTATGGTCGGAGGCTTTTATATACCGTCTATGGTCGGAGGCCTTTATATACCGTCTATGGTCGGAGGCTTTTATATACCGTCTATGGTCGGAGGCTTTTATATACCGTCTATGGTCGGAGGCTTTTATATACCGTCTATGGTCGGAGGCTTTTATATACCGTCTATGGTCGGAGGCTTTTATATACCGTCTATGGTCGGAGGCTTTTATATACCGTCTATGGTCGGAGGCTTTTATATACCGTCTATGGTCGGAGGCTTTTATATACCGTCTATGGTCGGAGGCTTTTATATACCGTCTATGGTCGGAGGCTTTTATATACCGTCTATGGTCGGAGGCTTTTATATACCGTCTATGGTCGGAGGCTTTTATATACCGTCTATGGTCGGAGGCTTTATATACCGTCTATGGTCGGAGGCTTTTATATACCGTCTATGGTCGGAGGCTTTATATACCGTCTATGGTCGGAGGCCTTTATATACCGTCTATGGTCGGAGGCTTTTATATACCGTCTATGGTCGGAGGCTTTATATACCGTCTATGGTCAGAGGCCTTTATATACCGTCTATGGTCGGAGGCTTTTATATACCGTCTATGGTCGGAGGCTTTTATATACCGTCTATGGTCGGAGGCTTTTATATACCGTCTATGGTCGGAGGCCTTTATATACCGTCTATGGTCGGAGGCCTTTATATACCGTCTATGGTCGGAGGCTTTTATATACCGTCTATGGTCGGAGGCTTTTATATACCGTCTATGGTCGGAGGCCTTTATATACCGTCTATGGTCGGAGGCTTTATATACCGTCTATGGTCGGAGGCTTTTATATACCGTCTATGGTCGGAGGCCTTTATATACCGTCTATGGTCGGAGGCTTTTATATACCGTCTATGGTCGGAGGCTTTTATATACCGTCTATGGTCGGAGGCTTTTATATACCGTCTATGGTCGGAGGCTTTTATATACCGTCTATGGTCGGAGGCCTTTATATACCGTCTATGGTCGGAGGCTTTTATATACCGTCTATGGTCGGAGGCTTTTATATACCGTCTATGGTCGGAGGCTTTTATATACCGTCTATGGTCGGAGGCCTTTATATACCGTCTATGGTCGGAGGCCTTTATATACCGTCTATGGTCGGAGGCCTTTATATACCGTCTATGGTCGGAGGCTTTTATATACCGTCTATGGTCGGAGGCCTTTATATACCGTCTATGGTCGGAGGCCTTTATATACCGTCTATGGTCGGAGGCTTTTATATACCGTCTATGGTCGGAGGCCTTTATATACCGTCTATGGTCGGAGGCCTTTATATACCGTCTATGGTCGGAGGCTTTTATATACCGTCTATGGTCGGAGGCTTTTATATACCGTCTATGGTCGGAGGCTTTTATATACCGTCTATGGTCGGAGGCCTTTATATACCGTCTATGGTCGGAGGCTTTTATATACCGTCTATGGTCGGAGGCCTTTATATACCGTCTATGGTCGGAGGCTTTATATACCGTCTATGGTCGGAGGCTTTTATATACCGTCTATGGTCGGAGGCTTTTATATACCGTCTATGGTCGGAGGCTTTTATATACCGTCTATGGTCGGAGGCCTTTATATACCGTCTATGGTCGGAGGCCTTTATATACCGTCTATGGTCGGAGGCTTTTATATACCGTCTATGGTCGGAGGCTTTTATATACCGTCTATGGTCGGAGGCCTTTATATACCGTCTATGGTCGGAGGCTTTTATATACCGTCTATGGTCGGAGGCTTTTATATACCGTCTATGGTCGGAGGCTTTTATATACCGTCTATGGTCGGAGGCTTTTATATACCGTCTATGGTCGGAGGCTTTTATATACCGTCTATGGTCGGAGGCTTTTATATACCGTCTATGGTCGGAGGCTTTTATATACCGTCTATGGTCGGAGGCTTTTATATACCGTCTATGGTCGGAGGCTTTTATATACCGTCTATGGTCGGAGGCTTTTATATACCGTCTATGGTCGGAGGCTTTTATATACCGTCTATGGTCGGAGGCTTTTATATACCGTCTATGGTCGGAGGCTTTATATACCGTCTATGGTCGGAGGCTTTTATATACCGTCTATGGTCGGAGGCTTTATATACCGTCTATGGTCGGAGGCCTTTATATACCGTCTATGGTCGGAGGCTTTTATATACCGTCTATGGTCGGAGGCTTTATATACCGTCTATGGTCGGAGGCCTTTATATACCGTCTATGGTCGGAGGCTTTTATATACCGTCTATGGTCGGAGGCTTTTATATACCGTCTATGGTCGGAGGCTTTTATATACCGTCTATGGTCGGAGGCCTTTATATACCGTCTATGGTCGGAGGCTTTTATATACCGTCTATGGTCGGAGGCCTTTATATACCGTCTATGGTCGGAGGCTTTATATACCGTCTATGGTCGGAGGCTTTTATATACCGTCTATGGTCGGAGGCCTTTATATACCGTCTATGGTCGGAGGCTTTTATATACCGTCTATGGTCGGAGGCTTTTATATACCGTCTATGGTCGGAGGCTTTTATATACCGTCTATGGTCGGAGGCTTTTATATACCGTCTATGGTCGGAGGCCTTTATATACCGTCTATGGTCGGAGGCTTTTATATACCGTCTATGGTCGGAGGCTTTTATATACCGTCTATGGTCGGAGGCTTTTATATACCGTCTATGGTCGGAGGCTTTATATACCGTCTATGGTCGGAGGCTTTTATATACCGTCTATGGTCGGAGGCTTTTATATACCGTCTATGGTCGGAGGCTTTATATACCGTCTATGGTCGGAGGCTTTTATATACCGTCTATGGTCGGAGGCTTTTATATACCGTCTATGGTCGGAGGCTTTTATATACCGTCTATGGTCGGAGGCTTTTATATACCGTCTATGGTCGGAGGCCTTTATATACCGTCTATGGTCGGAGGCTTTTATATACCGTCTATGGTCGGAGGCTTTTATATACCGTCTATGGTCGGAGGCTTTTATATACCGTCTATGGTCGGAGGCTTTTATATACCGTCTATGGTCGGAGGCTTTTATATACCGTCTATGGTCGGAGGCTTTTATATACCGTCTATGGTCGGAGGCTTTTATATACCGTCTATGGTCGGAGGCTTTATATACCGTCTATGGTCGGAGGCTTTTATATACCGTCTATGGTCGGAGGCTTTATATACCGTCTATGGTCGGAGGCCTTTATATACCGTCTATGGTCGGAGGCTTTTATATACCGTCTATGGTCGGAGGCTTTATATACCGTCTATGGTCGGAGGCTTTTATATACCGTCTATGGTCGGAGGCTTTTATATACCGTCTATGGTCGGAGGCTTTTATATACCGTCTATGGTCGGAGGCCTTTATATACCGTCTATGGTCGGAGGCTTTTATATACCGTCTATGGTCGGAGGCCTTTATATACCGTCTATGGTCGGAGGCTTTTATATACCGTCTATGGTCGGAGGCCTTTATATACCGTCTATGGTCGGAGGCCTTTATATACCGTCTATGGTCGGAGGCTTTTATATACCGTCTATGGTCGGAGGCCTTTATATACCGTCTATGGTCGGAGGCCTTTATATACCGTCTATGGTCGGAGGCCTTTATATACCGTCTATGGTCGGAGGCCTTTATATACCGTCTATGGTCGGAGGCTTTTATATACCGTCTATGGTCGGAGGCCTTTATATACCGTCTATGGTCGGAGGCTTTATATACCGTCTATGGTCGGAGGCTTTATATACCGTCTATGGTCGGAGGCTTTTATATACCGTCTATGGTCGGAGGCCTTTATATACCGTCTATGGTCGGAGGCCTTTATATACCGTCTATGGTCGGAGGCCTTTATATACCGTCTATGGTCGGAGGCTTTATATACCGTCTATGGTCGGAGGCTTTTATATACCGTCTATGGTCGGAGGCCTTTATATACCGTCTATGGTCGGAGGCTTTTATATACCGTCTATGGTCGGAGGCTTTTATATACCGTCTATGGTCGGAGGCTTTTATATACCGTCTATGGTCGGAGGCTTTTATATACCGTCTATGGTCGGAGGCCTTTATATACCGTCTATGGTCGGAGGCCTTTATATACCGTCTATGGTCGGAGGCTTTTATATACCGTCTATGGTCGGAGGCCTTTATATACCGTCTATGGTCGGAGGCCTTTATATACCGTCTATGGTCGGAGGCTTTTATATACCGTCTATGGTCGGAGGCTTTTATATACCGTCTATGGTCGGAGGCCTTTATATACCGTCTATGGCCGGAGGCCGTGGCCGTCTGCTCGCTGACCTGTCACGGCACTTAAACATATCAGCAGAATGATTGACAACTAGGAGGACCAATAGTCTTGATGATCCACCTGGGAAAAGAAAATCCTCCACTACACCTTTAACTTTCTAAAGCGGAGAAATCTCTGGTTTGCTAAGAGTCAGTCGGGACTCTAACATTAACACACTGGCAGACGCAGGTGACAGAGAGACGGAGGAGAGCAGGGAAGGAAATATGCTGCTGAATGAATATGCTGCATGTTTAAATAGCGGTAAAAAAATAATAAACGCAAGTGCGGCGGGCGGTGATGATTGTGAGGCGCACCGCCGCACATTAGTCTATGTGGGAAACACTGTTACTGACTGTTAATTCAGTTAAACATTCATTTTGAACTGTTTTACAGTCAGTAGGCTGTATACATCCACGCTAACATATCAAGGTGAAGTCATCATAGCTGCGTAGTCGCCTAGAGACCAGCTCCCAACACAACTTTGAGAATAGATTAACGGAGATATTTTTTTATCGCCCAGTAAGAGTCTCACGTTAACGCAGCACGTTAACGCCGATAACGGCCCACCACTACTTTAAACACAAACACATCGTGTGTGTGTGTGTGTGCTGAAGAAATGTCTGCAGTGATTGAAAGGACATTTTGTAGATTTTGAGCTAGGACAGAAAGCCAAACAGTTACTGATACATTCTCTAAACATGTGTGACTGTTACGTAATGGCGTAATTTTCAGTTCATAAAAGCGATCGGTATCGGCCGATACGTATTCCAGCGATCGGTGATCGGCCCCAAAAATCCTGATCGGAGCACCCGTTGACCTCACGTTCCTCTTCTTCTAATTCTATGTTTTACGTTTACTGTGTTTTAGTGAGGTGCGTAGCAACAGGACAGTCTTCTGTTTCTATGGTTAACATGAGGCGTGTGTTTCTGCTTGTCTGTTGCAGGACTCGGGTGACGCAGCGTCTGTGTCTCTGCTGAACCTGGACGCCTGCCAACGCACTCCAGAGGTGATGTGAAGTATTAAAGTATAGCCACGGTCCAACGTTAAGATTTATTCTTTTTTTTTTGTATTCTACGTTCCCAAAGTCAGTTTCTGCTGGCCCGGAGAAACATAAACAAATGTAAACAAACATTAGGGTGGCAGTAGCTCAGTCCGTAGGGAGTTGGGTTGGGAAATACAGTGTGTGTGTGTGTGTGTGTGTGTGTGTGTGTGTGTGTGTGTGTGTGTGTGTGTGTGTGTGTGTGTGTGTGTTAGTAGCTTTTTTTCAACGTCCTATTTGCCTTTTTTTGACCCCTAAGTTAAACATTATGAACACAGCTGATGAATACTAAGTATTTGAGTGCGGGGTCTCTGCTGGTGTGGTTGCGTTGCGTCCCCTGATGCCCGGCGTCCTCTCCTCCCTCAGGTCAGTCCTCCGACGCAGCGCAGAGCGTCTCTGTCGGACGTCTCCAGTCTCCGAGGCGTCGAGGATCTGTCCGTCCGCCAGCTGAAGGAAATCCTGGCCAGGAACTTCGTCAACTACTCGGGCTGCTGTGAGAAGTGGGAGCTGGTGGAGCGCGTGGGCCGCCTGTACCGGGAGACCCAGGACAACCAGAGGTCACGTAAGTTATGAACGTCCCAGTCTGCAAATACACAAACAAGTTCCACAGATACACAATATATCTGTAAGTTCATCACACACGTGAGGCGTAGAGTGAGATCCACAGATGTCCATTTGAAAGGAAGATGTTTACAGTTATGAACGTTACGACCAGTCATTCCCTGGCTGCAATGACGGTGCAGTGACTCAGTGAGCGTTTATTTACACACTGACAGACAGACAGACACTTTTAAACATGTTCTAGTAGAATGAGCAGAATATTTAGCTGTAAACAGTTTGTTTTTCTTGCAGGGGAGAATGTGAGCAGTACTGTAACCTCAGGTAAGATACCACTTCCTGTTAGTAACCATAGAAACATCAAACCTCTGCTTCCTCTGACTCTATGAAGACGTGTACTTCCTCTCAGAGTTGCAGTGAAACTCCTGCCCTCTGACTGACCTCTCAGAGATGGATTTCGGTGCTAGACCGTCATCAGGAAAAATAAAGACACTGTATTTAAAGTGACTTTTGCAGGTCTTATTAGGGGTTTTCTGACCGGAGGGACTTTTGCAGTTCCTAGAACTTAACGTTCCTAAAACACTTTCTTCTGTCGTGTTCCGACAGGACAAATTTGGGGATTTTCAAGTTCCTCTGGCCATATTACCGGACTGTTTTAGCTCCTACTTCAGAGCAGGGTCTTTTCCCTTTTCCTAGGTCTACTTGATTGGTCAAACTTATAAGTCCCGCCCACTGCCAACCCGGATCTTGCAGCGCGCCGTCTGTACTTGCAGACAGAGCAACAGCGGGACATTTTTAACAATTTTCACCATCTTATTCATCATTAAAGTCACTTCTGACAACGTTTTAGGCGAGAAATTAACTGCTTAGATTTCGAATATAGGCAGTCTTCCGAAAATCGTTGCCGAATTGACAATTTGCTTCAAAGTTTTCGGAGTTGAGAAGCTCCATAAAGTGGCGGGACAGCCAGCTGGTGGCGGCCGGGATCTTCACATTGCATCGCTCCCTTACCCCTCCTACCAGTCCCTATGGCGACTTGGCCAGTGGGAATGCAAATGAAAAAAAATATTTTGGTGGAGAGTAGTTCTTAGAAGTGTACTTTTCCTCTAAAAAGTTCCAGTACTATCCGGTCGGAAAACCCCTATTGTGTTCTGTTACTTTAGATGATTCTAGTTTAATCCCAGTTGAGTGATTATCTTCCTTTCTTCCTAGATACGCCCCCCCCACCTCCACTCTGCAACGGCGCCGTGGCCGGTAAGCTCCTCGCTCTGTCTCCGCCGGCAACATCTCTAAACAAATACCTTACACAATATAATACGTTCCAGTTTTTTTACATTATAATATGATCTGTGTGTGTGTGTGTGTGTGTGTGTGTGTGTGTGCGCGTCTCAGACGGTGAGAAGAGTCCTCTGGCGCTCCATGACGACGGTCTCTGCCGTATCTGCATGGACGGCGTGATCGACTGCGTCCTGCTGGAGTGCGGTCACATGGTCACCTGCACCAAGTGCGGCAAGAGGATGAACGAGTGTCCCATCTGCCGGCAGTACGTGGTCCGCGCCGTGCACGTCTTCAAGTCCTAACGCTACACACATACACACACACATACACACGCACGCATCCCCAAAAAACTTTGATCCTGTGGATGCTACAACTCTCACTTTATTTGCACATTGGAGTATTATGAACAGAGTTAACTACGGGGTTAGATATGTCTCATTATGTGTCAACACCTGTGTGTGAATGTGTAATCTGTAAATATTAAAACACATTCCACAACTATCAGATCTGCAAATTCAAATTTCACAAACAAATTCCACAGATAAATATCTGTAAGTAAATCACACAAACTTACAAATAAACTAAAAGTATTTCCACAATGGCAAGCTGTATAATTTGTAAAAAGGCTGTAAGAACCAGCACAACAAATTTATACAAGCATATGCAAATTCTGTCCTTGGTTTTAACTTAATAATCCAAATGTAAAAATCACAAAAACAGTTATGTTAAGTCATGAGAATTCACCCTCATTAATTAATAAAAAGTATCGGTATCGACGATATTGGCCCAGTATTTACTTCGATACCAAATATTGCAGTATCGCACACCACTAATATAGAGTATGAGCTATCAAATACTACTCGAGGTACATGGATTATAGGTCCTTGTTAAACTTTAAACTAAAAGTGATTCTGAGATACTTTGTAAATTAACATTTGGCAAAACCAACAACCATCAAGTTCACATCATTAGTTTACCAGCCACTACTGTCCACTCACTGTGGAAATACTGTTAATAACAGAATAGTCATACGAAGGGAAACTTTATATTAAGATATTGACATTTTCTCACATGGACCAACAAGACACTATTTTGTCCAAAACCTTTTCCATGTTTTGCAAGAAAATCGCTTCTCACCTGTGTGGGCTCTCATGCTTTTTTTTAAAGCTGAAGAAACAAAGAATCTTTTCCTTCAGGTCTTGCAAACGTACGACTTCTCACCTGTGTGGGCTCTTCTCATGTGGACCAACAACTCACTATTTTTTCTGAAGTCTTTCCCACACGTTTTACAAGAATATGGCTTCTCACCGGTGTGAATTCTCCTATGCATTTTTAATGACGAGACATCACTCAATCTTTTCTCACAGGTCTTGGAAACACATGGCTTCTCACCTGTGTGGACTCTCAGGTGTGTCTGTAATGCTGAATTATACTTAAAGTCTTTCCCACATGTGTCACATATGAAAGACTTTTTACCTGTTTGAGTATTAGGGTGAATCTCTGACACGTTAGTGTTGTCTACGTTGTTACTGTGACTTCTGCTCTTGCGTCGTCTCTTCTTTGGTTCTGGCTCTGCATTTCTAGTTGATCCTGAGTCTCCATGCTTGCCTCCTTTCTGATCTTGGCTCTCAGCTTCATGAGAGTTGTGAGAGAGGAGCTGGTGGTCACTGGTTGCTTCTGATACCACAGAGGTTATAACTGGCATGTTGGCTACAGACTTTTTCTCTGCTGCACTTAGCAGTGTCATCAGGATTGAAGTTCAGAGTCTGACCTTCACTGTGGTCACTTTCCTCATAAGTAGGAGTCAACATAAAGGTATCAGTCTCCTGCTTCTGTACAAGTTGCTCTCCCTCCTGACTGTTGCACAGTTCCTCCTGGTCCTCTTTAATCTGTGGATGCTCTGGGTCCTCTTGGTCCAGACTGGAGTTCCTCTCCTGAATACAGAGCTGCTGGTCAGAGAGAACCTCCTCCTCCTTACAGACATGTTGCTGTGGGAGCTCTGGAGGGACAGACAACAAAAGAAATAGGATACTACTGTTAATAGGGTAATACTGCATGTCTTCAAGTCCTAACGCTACACACACACACACACACACACACACACAAGCATCCTCAAAAAACTTTGATCCTGTGGATGCTACAACTCTCACTTTATTTGCACATTGGAGTATTATGAACAGAGTTAACTACGGGGTTAGATATGTCTCATTAAGTGTGAAAATCTGTGTGCGAATGTGTAATCTGTAAATATTAGGCCTAACCCTTGTGTTGTGTTCCCCGTCGACCTGTGACTTTTTGTTTTTCTGGGTCAAAATGTAAAAAAACAGTCTTTTTTGACACTGGTCACTTTTTTTCTAAATTTCTGTGAATATTTTTCTGCGCTTTTTTGACGTTTTTGTCATTTTGACATTTTCCTACGTTTTTCAACGTTCTTATATACATTTTTCTTCAAATGCTATAAAATAGAATAAAACACCCAAATTCAATGAAAGTAGTCAACTGATCAATTATTTAACTTGTGTAAAGCGTTGTAGGGAACCATCCCCGGTATTTTGTTATAGAATTTGGTTGAAAGAAACTCACATTTCTGATATAGAAACTTTTTTTTTTTAAATGGGTCAAATTTGACCTAAAAGACAACAGGAGGGTTAAAACACATTCCACAAATATCCGATTTGCAAATTAAAATTACACAAACAAATTCCACAGATAAATATCTGTAAGTAAATCACACAAACTTACAAATGAACTAAAAGTATTTCCACAATGGCAAGCTGTATAATTTGTAAAAAGGCTGTAAGAACCAGCACAACAAATTTATACAAGCATATGCAAATTCTGTCCTTGGTTTTAACTTAATAATCCAAATGTAAAAATCACAAAAACAGTTATGTTAAGTCATGAGAATTCACCCTCGTTAATTAATAAAAAAGTATCGGTATCGACGATATTGGCCCTGTATTTACTTCGATACCAAATATTGCAGTATCGCACACCACTAATATAGAGTATGAGCTATCAAATACTACTCGAGGTACATGGATTATAGGTCCTTGTTAAACTTTAAACTAAAAGTGATTCTGAGATACTTTGTAAATTAACATTTGGCAAAACCAACAACCATCAAGTTCACATCATTAGTTTACCAGCCACTACTGTCCACTCACTGTGGAAATACTGTTAATAACAGAATAGTCATACGAAGGGAAACTTTATATTAAGATATTGACATTTTCTCACATGGACCAACAAGACACTATTTTGTCCAAAACCTTTTCCATGTTTTGCAAGAAAATCGCTTCTCACCTGTGTGGGCTCTCATGCTTTTTTTAAAGCTGAAGAAACAAAGAATCCTCTCTTCAGGTCTTGCAAACGTACGACTTCTCACCTGTGTGGGCTCTTCTCATGTGGACCAACAACTCACTATTTTTTCTGAAGTCTTTCCCACACGTTTTACAAGAATATGGCTTCTCACCGGTGTGAATTCTCATATGCGTTTTTAATGACGAGACATCACTCAATCTTTTCTCACAGGTCTTGGAAACACATGGCTTCTCACCTGTGTGGACTCTCAGGTGTGTCTGCAATGCTGAATTACACTTTTAAGTCTTTCCCACATGTGTCACATATGAAAGACTTTTTACCCGTTTGAGTATTAGGGTGAATCTCTGACACGTTAGTGTTGTCTACGTTATTACTGTGACTTCTGCTCTTGCGTCGTCTCTTCTTTGGTTCTGGCTCTGCATTTCTAGTTGATCCTGAGTCTCCATGCTTGCCTCCTTTCTGATCTTGGCTCTCAGCTTCATGAGAGTTGTGAGAGAGGAGCTGGTGGTCACTGGTTGCTTCTGATACCACAGAGGTTATAACTGGCATGTTGGCTACAGACTCTTCCTCTGCTGCACTTAGAGTGTCATCATCAGGATTGAAGTTCAGAGTCTGACCTTCACTGTGGTCACTTTCCTCATAAGTAGGAGTCAACATAAAGGTATCAGTCTCCTGCTTCAGGACAAGCTGCTCTCCCTCCTGACTGGTGCACAGTTCCTCCTGGTCCTCTTGACTCTGTGGAGGCTCTGGGTCCTCTTGGTCCAGACTGGAGTTCCTCTCCTGAATATAGAGCTGCTGGTCAGAGAGAACCTCCTCCTTACAGACATGTTGCTGTGGGAGCTCTGGAGGGACAGACAACAAAAGAAATAGGACACTACTGTTATTGGAGAAAATACCAGAACACTTGATCTCTCTATCTTTCTTTAGACACCCGTCCAATCAGTGTTGAAGGTCAGCGTGTCGACCCTTCTGGCTCAACCCTTTCCCACATGTTTTTCAGGAATACGGCTTCTCACCTGTGTGAGTTCTCATATGCCTATTAAATGTTGAAGCGTCACAGAATCTTTCCCCACAAGTCTTGCAAACATACGTCTTCTCTCCTTTGTGAACATCTTCCTAACATTTGCAACTTTCAGACGGACATTGAATCCAGTTTTTATCTGTGAATCGACTCTAGGTGTTCATTTGAAAGTTGCAAAGAAAGATGTTAACAAATGCTTTCCATTGATTTGTAACTGTGTGCAATGTACGGTAGATATATTGTTGTATTTGTGGAATGTGTTTGATATTTAGAGACTACTCATTTACACACAGATGTTAAATCTGTTCACATAAACATACTGAGACATATCTAAACCCGTAGTTACCTGTAAGTCACTGTCGGGGGGGCAGAGTGTAGGATTGTATCCTCCTACGACTCATTCCTCAACTTTACATATCTCTGATTTAGCTTTTCTTCTGATTTATCGAATCAAAGAATGTGTGGCACTCAGCCACGTGTCCCCAGCCTCTTTGTTTCCTCTGTGTAACTCGCTAAAGTTTTTCATTTTACATTTTTCAGCGGTGAAAATCAGCCGAATTTATACGTCGACTGATTTTCTTTTATGTTTTTGATGTTTTTTTCTTAAGTTAAAGTGACAAAAACCACGAAAAAAGCATCAAAAACGATTACAAAAGCTTTGAAAAAAAGTGACGAGCGATACAGGATTCTGTGGCTCTGCCAATCAGAAACCACCAATCTTCAGGTTTATCTTTTCAACGTTTTGCGCTTTCGTTCGACGTTCTTGTCGCTTTTTGTCAAAGTTTTTGATGCTTTTTCAAGTCGAGTTGAAGTGACAAAAACGACGTAAAAGTAAGGAAAATGGCGTCTAAAACATTGATTAAAAAAGCGACAAAAAAAGAGATAAAGACATAAGAAAGAAAGCGGAAAACGTGACCAATATGTAAACAAAAACGTCATTAAAAAAACTGTAAAGATCAACAAAGACGTTGAGACGGGGACAACAACAGGAAGTTAAATAAGTCTTAAAGTAACGAGCTGCCACTACTCTCTGTTGGTTATTTCGTACAGTGTAGCAACAGCTAACCTACACACACACACACACACACACACACACATATATATCAACAAATATATATATGGTTATATATATTATATATGTGGTCACCTAGCAACAGCTAACCTCGGCTCTCTGTCCGTGAGACAGAAGACAAAGCGGTGCTAACTCATCCAAACATCGGCTGATTCTCAGCAGATAATCTGAATGTTTGAGTTATGTTTGTGGTTGTTTGTGGTTGGTGTATATTGTTGGGAGGGGGGTGAAGATTATGGGATGGGCTGAGATATGTGAACAGATTGAACAGCTGTGTGTAAATCCGTAAATACAAAAGTTCCACAAAAAAACAACATATGTGTTAGTACATCACACACATTATTTATGAATGAATAAGTTGTGTTGCTAGGGAGACGTTCCAGTTAAGTTCAGGAGAAAGATGTTTGTTTGGGTTAAAACTCTCCCGAGGAACCAACACGTGCTTCCTGACTGAAAGTGTTAAACTTATATTGTTATTTGCCCAGATTTTGCGAGACTGCCATCTTGTTATTTTGGAGCCAGAATCTGTGCAGTAGAAATCAGGGTTTTGTTTTATTTTGAGGAATAATAATCTGATTTAAAGTTTAAATATTTTAGGTCTGTATACTAACGGGGGGGACAGATTATTGTTTTTCTACAGAAGTTGGAATATTACGAGAAAAATTACTGATAATGTCAGACAGAATTGAATATATTGGTTTACAAGTCCCGCCCCCACACCCGGCTGACCAATCACGAGTCAATCCCAGCTGTCATGTTCACCTAAAAGTTTCAAGTGTTAGTCAGATGTTCAAAGATGCTTTTCATTCATAAATAGATACAGATATATTGTTTATTTGTGGAATGTGTTTAATATTTACACACAGATGTTCAGTCTGTTCATATGAACTTCCTGAGACATATTCCATCCCATAGTTTCCTCTCATGTACGAGTGATGTATTAGAGTTCACTGACACCGTGTGGTATAGAAAGTATAAAGTATTTACATATTATATAATGATGCATATGAGATGTATATATCTATATTTCCTCTTCTTTTGATTTAAACTGTGTGAAATCAGATTATTCCCCCCCACCGCCCAGAGCATTACACGGAGCTGTATGACACCGTTATGTTTTCATCTTCTTCACCTTCTTAATGACTGAGAAACATCTCTGCTGCTAATAGAGATCATGAAGAAGAGTTGAGGTTCCGTCTTTGTATTTGGGAATGTTAACTTTTTATTTTGGTAATTAAAGATTTTAATTAAAGTCTGTTTTTGTGTTCTTTCATGAATCACACGTACGCAGTCGCCCTCGACTACAAAGAGAAGTGGGAATATTTTGAGAAAAATAAGTCGTAATATTGTAGGGGGAAAAATCGGAATATATATATTATTTATATATATGTATGTATATGTATGTATGTATAGATATGTATATATGTATGTACATATATGTGTATATATATATATGTATATATATGTGTATATATATGTATATATATGTGTGTATATATATATATATATGTATATATATATGTGTATATATGTGTATATGTATGTATGTGTATATATGTGTATATGTATGTATGTGTATATATGTGTATATATATGTATGTGTATATATATATGTGTATATATATATGTGTATATATATATGTGTATATATATATGTATATATATGTGTATACATATACATATATATGTATATATATATGTGTATATATATGTATATGTATATATATATATTCAGTTGGAATATTTAAAAAAGTATTTAAAAGAAGTTGTTTGTATTTTTAAAAGAAATCGGAATATATAAAGAAAAAAGTTTGAATATTTAAACAAAACATTCTTAAGGCAACATTTGATTCCGATCAAGGAACAAACTGTGTAGTAGGAGATTTTGTTTAAACATAGTATGCATTACAAATATGTGAATAAACAGTAATACCGGTACATTACTTATTTTTAGGAAAATATAGAGATGTACAAAAACAAATAACGGCTCTATCTGATGACGTGTCGACGCGTCACCGTGTTTTGAGTTTGGTTTCAGCGCGAGGACACGGACACTGCTACGGTGGCGACAGTTTAGACACCAAAACTACTCGGTAAGTTTAGGAACAAAGATTGACCGGACACGCGCTTCCTGGGGGAAATTATTACATTTATTACATGTTATATTAGCCTAGATTTAGCGTGATTTGGCCCGCTGTCAGCTCCGTGGCAGCCCGGGAAAGGTGGCCTGAGCCCGGGGTCCAGATGGAGGGCAGCGCCGCTGTCAGCTCCATGGTTCTGTTTGAGGACGAGTCGGTGGATGTTCGGTACGGAACCGGAGCCCAGCTCCAGCTGTCGCCGTGTGGCTGTGAGTTCACGCTGCTGAAACCCGTTGAGGTCTCCGGACATCCTCCGAAACCTGCCGAGCGACTCCGACAGAGGACCAGGTTCACCGTCAGCTCTTACAAGGTCAGAACGATTCTGTACAAATTCCCAGTGTTAAAATGTAACTACATGTACTCCAGTACTGTACTTAAGTCCAAATGTTGAGGTACTTGTACTTTACTTGAGTCTTTTCCTTTCATGCCACTTTCTACTTCTACTCCGCTACATCTCAGAGAGAAATATTGTACTTTTTACTCCACTACATTCATCTGTTGCTTTAGTTACTAGTTACTTTACACATTAAAGGTACAATATGTAACATTTCTGCATATACATGTCTAAAAACGAGTTGTGTAGTTACACTCTCCCAAATGTTTCCACCAAACTTCAAACCCAGAGAAATCTGTTATTTTATTTTCAGACACCGTTTCCTTTCCTTCCTAGTCGCCCGTCAGTGGCGTCATATAACCTTTCACCCTCTAGTTCCTCGTAACTTCCTTCAAAACCACGGAGGCAGGCTTCTCTCCACAGAGTGAAGCCTCCTATGGCGCCATTTTGATGCTATCAGACTCTCACCCGCCGTTAGCATCCCATTGACTTCCATTCATTTTGGCGTCACTTTGACAGCCAATAACTTTACATCTGAAGCGTTTAAAGACTTTATTTGTCCGTTGTTTATTTCTAAAGAAACACGACAAAGTATAAAAGGCTCCGTTACCTTGTACCTCACGTTATGGCTCCGTAGCAGACGTTTTTATAAAAATAGGCTAACGGTTGGGTCATAACCACGAGACTTACTGTCTCATAGTAGAGGAATTACCGTACAGTACAGGAGAAGCTCGCAGGCAGTTTGGACTTACATCAGCTGTTTAGTTTAATTACTAATGTTAACTAGCATTTTAGTTATCAATAATTAGCCTGTGCCTATGTTATCTCCTTACATATACCTACGCTCTCCGTCTCTGATAGATTGGGAATGATTGAGATTTCTCTTGGCACAGCTACCAGAAGACTTACAACGTTCAGACACGTTGCTCACGTCACATCTACGTCATCAAGCTCAGTTTGAGGCTGCGCAGTAACGCTCAGCCATCACCGGGAAAGGGTTTCTAATAGACTTCACTCGTCTCCGTCCAGAGCAACGGGATCTGTTGGTCCATTTTACGTTTGAGCGTAATTGTAAATCATACAATGTCACAGAATAAAATACTCCTAACCATAATACTGCTTTTTCTGCCACTTTGCAACACAGTAATACAGCAGAGATCTTATTTATTGATACATATCAATATCGATACAGTTTAACGTTACTTCAATGTGTTGGTTGACAAGTAGCTAACGTTAATGCTAGCTAGCTAATGCTTGGTGGATAACATTACAGGGTTACCGCATCGTTCAACATGCTCATAAAGTTATTAGTAGCATGATTGTTTTCACCACGGATAAAAGCAGCGCTGGGCTAACCCACGAATGAGTTTACCAGTCATGTTAACGTTAGCTGTATAGATAAGACGACTAATCTAATCTAGCTGACAACACAGCCGGGACATGTAGCAATAGCCAGTTACCGTTAGCCCATAGCCAGCCAACAGCCAGCCACCATTACAGCAATCCATACAGTATAAGTATTATACAGCATTTAACTCCGGTGCCGGGTGTTTACGACGCTAACGGCAGTTTAATGAAGCGTCGGGAAACAGACCATATCAGACCCAGACCCGAGTCGCAACAGCGGCCATCCATAGCTAGTGTTAGCTAGCTAGTCTCTGTTAGCGCTAGCTACCGGTGTTCGTGCCGAAAATCTCCTCCCTGCCGAATTTCTCACCCCTTCGCGTTTAGCTGTCTTTACAGTTAGCTAAATTAACCCGACAAGCACCAAACGAATAATTAAGATTAAAGAAAAGTGAAGGGGGAGATCGTTCCGGGCAGCTTGGAGATGTTCTGCTGCTGCACATCGGCTGTCCCGGCCGGAGATTCCCCCGGCAATCCCCACCCACACCTGTCTCTCAGGCTCGTTGAGTAGCTAGCGTTACAACAAACCCCGTGAAACCATCCAAAAGGTGACAGTGACATGTGAATTGTCACTGTGATTTTACAACCCCAAATCAGAAAAAATTGGGACGGTATGAAAAACACAAATGAAAAAAGAAAGTAGTGATTTCTAAATGTACTTTGACTTGTATTTCATTGCAGACAATGTGAACACAAAATATTTCATGTTTAGTCTGGTCAACTTAATTTCATTTGTAAATATACATCCTTTCCTGTCATTCAGACCTGCAACACATTCCAAAAAAGGTTGGGACAGGAGCAATTTAGGACTAGTAATCAGGTAAATTGGTTAAATAATGATGTGATTTGAAACAGGTGATGTCAACAGGTGATTGTAATTATGATTTGGTACAAAAGCAGCATCCAAGAAAGGTCTAGTCCTTTAGGGGCAAAGATGGGCCGAGGATCGCCAGTTTGCCAACAAATATGTGAGAAAATTATTGAAATGTTTAAAAACAATGTTCCTCAAAGAAAGATAGGAAGACATTTGCTTATTTCACCTTCAACAGTGCACAACATAATTAAAAGATTCAAGGAATGAGGAGGAATTTCAGTGCGTAAAGGACAAGGGCGCAAGCCTAAGCTGAACAACCGTGATCTCTGATCCCTCAGGCGGCACTGCATCAAGAATCGTCATTCATCTATAAGCGATATCACCACATGGGCTCAGGACTACTTTGGCAAACCTTTGTCAAGTACCACAATACGTAGTTACAGCCACAAATGCCAGTTAAAACTGTACTGTGCCAAAAGGAAGCCCTATGTTAACAGTGTCCAGAAGCGCCGTCGACTTCTCTGGGCTCGGAGGCATCTGGGATGGACCATCACACAGTGGAAACGTGTACTGTGGTCAGATGAATCAGTATTTCAGGTATTTTTTGGGAGAAATGGACGCCGTGTTCTCCGGACCAAAGAAGAAAAGGATCATCCAGACTGTTACCAGCAACAAGTCCAAAAGCCAGGGTCTGTCATGGTATGGGGTTGTGTCAGTGCCCTTGGCAAAGGTAACTTGCACTTCTGTGATGGCACCATTAATGCTGAAAAGTACATAGAGATTTTGGAGCACAATATGCTGCCTTCAAGAAGACATCTTTTCCAGGGACATCAATGCATATTTCAACAAGATAATGCAAAACCACATTCTGCACACATTACAAAGTCCTGGCTGCGGAGGAAGAGGATACGGGTACTTGACTGGCCTGCCTGCAGTCCCGACCTGTCTCCAATAGAGAATGTGTGGCGCATTTTGAAGCGCAAAATGCGACAACGAAGAACCCGTTCTGTTGCCCACCTTAAGACTTGTTTGCAGTACGAAAGGGACAAAATTACACCTGAAACACTTCATCACTTGGTGTCTTCAGTCCCTAAACGTCTTTTAAGTGTTGTGAAAAGAGATGGCAACATTACAAAGTGGTAAATGCTTTACTGTTCCAACTTTTTTTGAAATGTGTTGCAAGAACCAAAATAGGAATTTTGTTTTTTTGAAACAAACAACAATAAAAATCATGAGGAACACATTAAATTATGTGCTATCAACTACAAGTCAAAGTACATTTAGAAATCACTACTTTCTTTTTTTTACTTGTGTTTTCCATACTGTCCCAACTTTTTCTGATTTGGGGTTGTGTATATATATATATATATATATATATATATATATATATATATATATATATATATATATATATATATATATATATATATATATATATATATATAATATGGCTACATCCATGCTCTCAGAACGGCTCCGGGTGAAAGGTCATCATGGAATGGATTAATTGCGATACATTTTTTTTAATGCACTCATTTTTCTCAGATTAATTAATCGAAATTAAATATATATATATATATATATATATATATATATATATATATATATATATATATATATATATATAGTAGAAGTAAGTTGAAGTGAAAAAACGTGTCCTGCTGTATTTAAAGTTCTGGTGTCTGTTACAGGAAGTTCTGGTCGCTGCGTTGGCGTTCAGGAATAAATACGCTCGCCGCCCGTACCTGCCGGAGGAACTCGTCCCAGCTGAACACACAAAGGTAACGACATGTTTCCAACGAACAACACACACACACACACACACACACACACACACACACACACACACACACACAGAAAGACACACACAAACACACATACACACAACACACACACACACAGAGAAAGAAGAAAGGAAGTACGTAGGGAAGGAGGAAGGAATGAAATGCAGAGAAGGAAGGATGAAAGGAAGGAGGATTCAGTTTGAATATTGCCAAGTTGTCTGATACAACTCCTATCGTTAGATAAAAGTCATGGAAAAGTTTTGATATTTTGTCTATAAAAACATGTGGAAACCGTTATTTTTTGGCATTTCCTCCTGCAGCCTTTTTGTGTGTGTGTGTCTCTCTGTGTGTGTGTGTGTGTGTGTGTGTGTGTGTGTGTCTGGATAACTGTTATTTGTTTGCGTTTTTTCCTGCAGCCTTTCTTCAGCGTGGACTCAGACGTGCGGTGGCCTGAGTGGTCTTCCTGCGCGGCCGAACTTGGACCTGGAGGCGGGACTATCGTCAGGTCTGAGGGGGGGCGAGCCGCGTTGACGCTGTCGCCCTCGCGGGAAGAATTCTCCGTCGAGTTTATGTGCAGCCTCAGTCAGACGCCGACTCAAACGCCGACTCAAACGCCAGAGACGGTGTACCGATCCACCTCGGTGGTCCAGCATCACTCCGTCTGCTCTGTTCCCTCCGTCTGGTCCTACCCTCTCTGGCTGGCTCGCCAACTCCACGCGTCTCGTCTCTCTGAGCCAGAAGACGTCCCAGCAGACGGAGAAGTAAACCCGCCGGACATTTCCACCGTAGAGCGGAGGACTCGCCTCCCGGAGGCTCTGCCTCTCACGTGTTCATCCCCCCACTGGCACAGGTTAGTGATCCACCCATCGTTTTTATATCCTCGTCTCAACTGCACAATTGAAATGCTGCGTTATTGACTTTAGACCAGGTTTTTGTTGGTCAATGGTGCCATCACTTCCTGCTGCCTCAAGATAGCAATACGCCCAGAATGCACCTGAACACACCTCCCTGTAAGACCAGCACGCCCAGAATGCACCTGAACACACCTCCCTGTTAGACCAGTACGCCCAGAATGCACCTGAACACACCTCCCTGTAAGACCAGCACGCCCAGAATGCACCTGAACACACCTCCCTGTAAGACCAGCACGCCCAGAATGCACCTGAACACACCTCCCTGTAAGACCAGCACGCCCAGAATGCACCTGAACACACCTCCCTGTAAGACCAGCACGCCCACAATGCACCTGCACACACCTGCCTGTAAGACCAGCACGCCCAGAATGCTCCTGCTTCCATTCACAATTTTGCGGGAACCAATCACAAACTTGCTTATCCACCTGGCGTGCTATTGGCCGGTTTAACACGATGACGATGGAGAAGCGACCAAGCAGCTTCTTGTTTACATTCAACACGGCGACCACCGAAGCGCAGCAACCCGTTGATGCCGCTGTTGCTGCTACGTCACCCGGATCGTTGCTCTGATTGGTTGAAGGTCTATCCAATAGCGTCAGAGTCATTTGAACTATGCCCGTTGGTCCCGCCTCTTGTGCAGAGAAAACACAGAGCAGACTCCCCAGACTGATGTCTGGTGATGGCCAGTCTGTCCCAATGTGTTCATTAGGGGCAAAAAATGGATTCACATTCGAATCGCGATTCAAAATCGATTCTTTCTTTCTTTTTTTTGCTACTTTTTTTTAATTTTTCTACTGCAATCACATGGGGAAAGTAACTACATTTACATACTGTGAATCGTTTTTGAATCGAAAATCGAGAATCAATAACGAATCGTGACATCTTCTGAGTCGTGCACCCCTGGTGTTCATTGCTCCGGTTGA
>CM042425.1:44480784-44523284 GCA_023631565.1 Gymnocephalus cernua | reverse complement strand
CCTGGCAGCAGAGGCCGTCCCCACCATCAGGACTGAGTATGCAACCTTGTCTTAGTTTAAATTTCTTGCTCACCACCACAAAACAAAAGACATAAACGTGTCCGTGTACACGAATCAATAGATTAAAAATTTCACGAACTGTTGTGAGAGTGTGAAGATAGTCTGTGAGATATTGGCATGGTTACTCCTGCCCATGTCCCTAAAGGCTGATTTATGCTTCTGTGTCGAATCGATCACGTACCCCCGCAGACCCCTCTGCGTCACCGCAAATGACCTCAGACTTATTTTCTGGTTACAGTAACTAGGTCAATGGATTTTACTGGGTCTATTTTCTCGATACTTTTTACAAAATCTTAGCAAGAAAAGCCCAAACAAATCAGATTAATATTTAGCGTGGCCGGGATAGCTCAGTTGGTAGAGCGGGTGCACATATTCATAGAGGTTTCTTCCTCGACGCAGAGGTCCAGGGTTCAAGTCTGACCTGTGATGATTTCCTGCATGTCTTCCCTCCTCTCTCTCCCCTTTCATATCTAGCTGTCCTTTCTGTTAAAGGCGGAAAAGCCCACAAAAATAATCTTAAAAAAAGATTAATATTTAGCACGAAGGTCTATAGCACACGTGTCAAACTCGAGGCCCGCGGGCCAAACCCCTAACCCATTGCAGATTTTGATCCGGTTCACAATCAGTTTTGGCCCACCTTTTTGTCACTTTTGCAGACGCTTTTGGTGCCTTTTTACCGATGTTTTTGCCACTTTTGGTTTTTTTTTTGTCGCTTTTTTCGACCTTTTTTGTTGCTTTCTTCTTTGATGGCTAAGTTACTTTTTTGGGGGCTTTATGTCGACCAAGCTGTAAGTGAGAAGACTATATGAGACACGCAATAATCCAGTAAAAGATCCTTGACTTTTTTGATTAAATAAAAGCATGTGAATAAACTAAACATGTCTGGCCCTTGATGTGATTCTTAGTTTCCTGTGTGGCCCTCGGGGAAGTTGAGTTTGACCCCCTGCTCTATGGGGTTTTCCATTCTGAGTACCGTTTCGGTGGTGAGCGACACAGACACAGGCGACACCCCCGAGCATTATGGCGGTAAATGCACGACTCAAATGTTATGGTAATGTTTTGACCATAGAGATTCCCAAATGAGATGCAAAAAGGTGCCCGTCGCTGTTTTACAACTCCAGCATGTGTTGGTACTTATTAGTCCTGTTTGGTGTCCAGTACGACCGGTGCAACATTTCATACTGAATACATTTACATTTTTGGTGGTTTGTTTTGACATTTTTTGTCGTTTCTTCTTTATTTTTTTAACTTTTCTTTACCCATTTGTTCTGCCGGCGGCGTGACTCACCTATAAAGTCTGTTCACTATATTTGAAATAGCATGCTATCCAGTTTTTGGAGTTAAAATAGGAAACCAATCCAGCATTGATTGTTTGTGTTTATCTGGCAGGTGACAGAGGTAACGTACCACCTGGACAACCTCCCCCCCGACGTCCCGGGACAGCGCTACTCCGTGGGATCTGTTGTGAGGCGCGCCAGCAGGTACATCCTCACTGCTACTAATCTAATATTATATATATTATATATATATACTAATATCTTCTGCTGCGTCTACGCCTGGTGTCCACACTACTGCTGCTGTCTGGACGGGCACAAACGGAGACCTTTGGAAAACAACGAATCAGAATATTTTATGAAAAGAATAGTTAGAATATTTTAGAAAATATTACGAATTTTTGAAAACATGTCATAATACATTAAAAAAAGGCAAATATTTGTATATGTGTGTGTGTGTGTGTGTGTGTCCCATCTCTCTGCTGTGTTCCAGGATCCTGGCGTGCTTCGCTGAGGCCAGGCAGTCGCCGGCGCTCCCCGCCACGCCCAGCTGCCTGACGGAGCTCAGAGAAGTATTCATCAACAATATTACTACAGCCGTGATATCTGCAACATGTACACACACAGCACTCTGACAGGGATGGTAATTTGGTGTGTGTGTGTGTGCGTGTGTGTGTGTGTGTGTGTTTGTGTGTGTGTGTGTGTGTGTGTGCGTGTGTGTGTGTTTCCAGGGGCGACATTTGTCTCAACCAGCGAGGATGGAAGAAAGTGTGTTCAGTCCTGTTTCTGTTGAGTGGCGAGGGGAAGTCGCACACACGGTAGAGAGTCGGTGAGTTGAGGGGAGCGACGCTCCGCCTGCGTGGTCACGTGGATCTGCGGACTCTACTGTGCTCCTCATGTGAACAGACAGGCGGTCAGTGTGTGGTAACCATGGAGATTCTATATCCCTGCCGTACAACTGAATGAGATCAGCTGACCGTGATGTCATATCTCCCTAATCACAGGTCCATTAGTCATAGTGGTGATCCCAGTCTGTGGAGAGTCTCTGAGTTGACCTGTAGGGGGCGAAAAATACTCAGTTTTTACTAAAGTGTGTGTGTGTGTGTGTGTGTGTCAAACTGCCCCCCCCCCCCTCCCACACACCCACACACACACACACATACCTCTGATAGAAGATGAATTAGGAGGCGTGACCATCTCTCCCCATGTGAGAAGATCTCTCCTCTGTTGTAGCGAGACGTTTGAATGCTTCCTGAGAAAAGCCTGAATATAATAATAATATTTAATGTTGTCTTACTCTCCGTTCAGGTCGGATCTTGTAGCTGCAGAACTGGAGAAGATCAAAAGATTCAACTGTATCCTTTACACTGAGGGCCTGCCTTTTCTGCTGACGGTCAGCCGTCGGGTTGGTGTGTCAGAGCCTTTAACCTCTTGGGTGTTCTCTAACCTTCCGGGCTGCTCTCTAACCTCCTGGGTGCTCTCTAACCTCCTGGGTGCTCTCTAACCTCCTGCGTGTTCTCTAACCTCCTGGGTGCTCTATAACCTCCTGCGTGTTCTCTAACCTCCGGGCTGCTCTCTAACCTCCTGCGTGTTCTCTAACCTCCTGTGTGTTCTCTAACCTCCTGGGTGTTCTCTAACCTCCTGGGTGCTCTCTAACCTCCTGGGTGCTCTCTAACCTCCTGCGTGTTCTCTAACCTCTTGGGTGCTCTCTAACCTCCTGTGTGTTCTCTAACCTCCTGGGTGCTCTCTAACCTCCTGTGTGTTCTCTAACCTCCTGCGTGTTCTCTAACCTCCTGGGTGCTCTCTAACCTCCTGGGTGCTCTCTAACCTCCTGTGTGTTCTCTAACCTCTTGGGTGCTCTCTAACCTCCTGTGTGTTCTCTAACCTCCTGCGTGTTCTCTAACCTCCTGGGTGCTCTCTAACCTCCTGGGTGCTCTCTAACCTCCTGTGTGTTCTCTAACCTCTTGGGTGCTCTCTAACCTTCCGGGCTGCTCTCTAACCTCCTTGGTGCTCTCTAACCTCCGGGGTGCTCTCTAACCTCCTGGGTGTTCTCTAACCTCCGGGGTGCTCTCTAACCTCCTGGGTGTTCTCTAACCTCCTGGGTGCTCTCTAACCTCCTGGGTGCTCTCTAACCTCCTGGGTGCTCTCTAACCTCCTGGGTGCTCTCTAACCTCCTGGGTGCTCTCTAACCTCCTGGGTGCTCTCTAACCTCCTGTGTGTTCTCTAACCTCCTGTTTGTTCTCTAACCTCCTGGGTGTTCTCTAACCTCCGGGGTGCTCTCTAACCTCCTGCGTGCTCCTTAACCTCCGGGGCCCAGTTCTGCTGGAGAACAACCACCTGCTGAGGAGCCAGATAGGATGTGTGAGACCGGAAGTTGTCGCTGCAGACGAGGCAACTCCCGGAGCGGTGAACGAGCGCAGCATCGCCGAGGCTCTGCAGAGAACTTCCAGAGCCATCCGAGACATCGACGCTCTCATATCTGACTGCAAAGAGCCCTGAACTGACTATATTTTATATTTCTAGGTCCGACTGAAATAAAGATTTTTCTTAATGTCTGTTGATTTGGATTCACATAAATTGTCTGAGGTAAACCAACAAGGGTTAGCACTCCACCAATCAGATTGGCCAATGAGTCCGACTGCCCACTGGCCAGGGGCGGAGCTAGACCCTCAGTACAGTGGGGGCGGAGCTTCATCATGGGGCCCTCTGCTACTCAGTCATTTTAAAATTAAAACCGTTAAAAAGACGGTAAAATATCTGATGAATGCATATGTTATAATGTGCCACGTGTTAAGCCAAGTAAGCCTATATGTTAAATAAAACACAAAGAAAACCCACATTTTGTATTGAAGAACGAAGAAAGCAGTTTGCCAGTCAAGTAAAAATGTTTTAGCACCACGGACAGCGACAGCTGATGGACAGTGATGGTGCTGAACAGGCCAAGTGCGCTCAATCAGGGCCACACTATTTAATTGACATGGCACTATTATATTGAAAATAAAGTTTGTTTACAACAGTGACACAGGCTACAGGTGCTGGGATGAAAACTCATTCTGAGTGACATAACTAAAATACAAATTCTTATTATATATTATTCTTCTTTTTTTTCTAACCATGTCTGCTTAACGATCCTCCAGATAAAAATACATCTAACATAACTACATAACACGTGACCTCGACCTGGTCATCATCTGCCAAACCCTCTGCTCCGCAAACTCTGGCTGCGTGGCTTTCTCTGCTGTGTTCTCCATACTGCCAATGGCCTCTTCTGTGCGTAACTCTCTGATCTGAGCCACAGTACTGACAATAAGAGCCACAGCAGTGTTGACATCCAGTGATTGTTTTTGAAGGTGTGGATGATGATGAGAAGTACGATGTGAGAGGAGCACACAACGCTTCTATCTCGTTTTCTTTTCAATGCGCCCGATTTATATTCTCTCTCCATTTCCGTAACTATTCTTTTAAGTGCTAATAGTAACGTACATAACATTTACATTATACATTCATATCTCACACCACCCTTAGTTACTATTGCTAAGTAGGAGAAGCTCAGCCATAGCAACAGTAACTTAGTACAACAAGCTTGGATTTAGCAGAAGTAACTAAGGGGGGACTTTGCATGGCGCTCACTGCGCTGCCCATATACATAGATGCCACATTGTCCTCTGTATATATATATATAAATATATATATTTATATATATATATATATATATCTATGGCGCTGCCACTGTCTCCCTGGATAAATATTGACTAATTGTTGGAAAAAACGAAAAAGCCATTTGAGAAAGAAGCAGACAGAAGGGGTTGCATTATGCATGTGAAAGTTATACTGTCAAACTGAGATAGCGTGGCTCATTGGCTGGTCAATTCCCATGATGCAAGGCGGTAAATAAAGTTGTGTTAATGTTTGCTGTTTGTTCGAAATACCAATGTAACTTCATGATTTCTGTTTATTTAACGTGTCTGCTTAGAATGTAGTGTTGTTGTTGTTTACCATTGTAACCATGAGTTAAGTGACTGTTACATTTGATAAGAAGAGCTGGATTATGTCGGTGTGTGATCACATGCAGTAATTAGCTTCCTTCAGCTAATACTCCGCAATGTGTCACTACCTGGGGGTCCTGTTCTCGTCAAGTGACTTAAGTTCGGTGGCTTTTGAGGGGCCCCTAATTTGCACGGGACCCTGGGGTGGCCGCACCCAAGCACTCATGATATCTCCGCTACTGCCACTGGCTGATTCAACAAGTCAGATCAGCCCGAATTAAAGCAGACAGCTCCTCTGACTGACGACGGCACGGTACACACCGAACAGACAGACCTCGCCAGACTGTCAGACGGCCGATAATCAGGTTGGTGTGTCAGCGCCTTAAGGAGCAGTGGGACCAACTACGGTTTAAATGCTTTCCATCACTCACCGATGAAACCATCAGTCCCAGGCGTTTTATTTGCCTTCAGTCGTGTAACAGCTCAGTAATGGTTATAGTGATGTATTCTGCTGGTCCCCCATTGAGGGGAGGTCCAGAGATTTCAAGAAACATTGTCTTTAAACTGGATCCGATTGCCTATATACGTTTTTAGATTTCTTTATTTAAAAGGGACAACGCACATTAATCAACATGAGTACAGAGTCCAACATGTAAATGTGCCAGATGTCGTCATACAGGCTAATTTTAATTTCCTAGCAGTTTGATGGCTTAAAACAATAGATACGCTATAACAATACAACAAATACACATAAAACAAGAAAGACATAGGCAAGTAAAATGACATAACCACTATTCCAGATCAGGACAACTGGCAGGTTGATGGTGTGAGAAAAACATAACAGAAGTAGCATACACAGTAGACACAGGTGAAAGTGCATAGACACACATTAGGATACATCAACAACACATAAGCACACACAGAGACACTACTATAGCCACGACAGGATCAGCCCCAGCATACATCCAGGACATAGTCAAACCCTATACCCCAACCCGCCCACTCCGCTCTGCATCAGCTGAAACCATGCAGGAACTCATGGTGCACCTTTAACCCCTAGTTGCTCCATCATGGTTTATGTGTATTTCTTTTAATGTTATTATTTCGGTCTTATTAACAGGGAAGCTGCATTGGGTTGTTGTGTATTGATAGTTTTAAAAAAATATAACGCTACATCTATCAATATCTATTTATGATTTTATGAATGTGCACAGTTTTTTTAATACTGTGCACGTTCAATTCACAGCTCTTTAGTGTGTTGTGTACAGAGAAAAGCTCCAGATATCTTATGCAGACAGAGACTGTACAGAGAACTTAACGACTGGTTTCTGCTTTTCTGTTTCCAGCTCGGTTGATGAACCAGCAAATAGAGAAAGAGTTCATTTCCTAAAGGCGCTGAATGTGTGTTTCCGCTCCTTGCTGAGGGAATATCAGTCCTTCCAGCAAAGAAGGTTTAATAAGACCCCGGTTCCACCTACAGGGACTGGGATCCAATTAATCCATCCAATTCATTGGCCATGGGCAACATTTTTGATAAAAAGGGCCACAACATTTTTTTATCCTCACTACCTGAGGGCCAGCTTGTGACTGGGCACTTCCACCAGTAGATTACTGTAACTCGTATCATTCAGTTAGCCAAGTATAGCAACCAGATCAATGAAAACAGCTAAATATACAATATACCACTCCCTCCAGAAAAACGCGATTATGCGATCGCAGAATTCAACGCATAATCAGCCAAAGTCCGCACATTAATGCGGGGGGGGCCGCATTTTTTCAAATACGCCGCACTTTCGCCGCATAAATTGCAGATTTCCGCGCAAAATATGCGGGGCTTGCATGATTTCATAATCCCCGCATTTTCGTTGCAAATAAGTCACATATATCTCAGCAGAAAGTTGAAAAATGTTGCGTTTACTTCACACGAGAGCAGCCATTTTCCCCTGTTGCCATGGGAACGTTATGAAGTGACGTAATTTCACCTACTGAGAACACAGTGTTGGGGGGGAATCACTTTGTTTTCTCTTTTTCATCAAATCGCAGTTTTTGCAAGTTCCCGCAATTTTTGCAAGTTCCCGCATTTTCATCGCATAAAACTGCATAAATATCCCGCATATTCCATCGCATTTTTTAAGAAAACGTGCCGCATAATCAAGGATTTTTGCCCGCAACAATCACAAAAAAACTCTGCGTTTTTCCGGAGGGACTGGTATACCGTAATCCAAGTTTATTTTACCATCTCTATTTTTCATATTCAAATGCATTTAGTATTTCTTCTGTTCATTTAATCAACTTAACATAAAAAACTAAACATCCACATTTCTGAGTGTCTTATAAATATTGAAAAATATTGAAACGGCATGAGATGCCTTGAGAGAGAACTAGGGCTGGGTACCAATAATACCCTAGCCTGACAAGCCCGCCCCATCATAACGACCTTATGGAAAAGGAAAACCATTTCGGTTAAAGGAGTCGACTTGTGGAACGGTCTCACCGATGATCTTAAGAGGAGCGATTCCATTCATTACTTTAAAAAACAGTTTAAAATATCAATTTTTGAGAAATATATGGATGCTTAAGAAAAATTGTCCAAGATAAGTTTATAATTGTTGCGCATAAATTGAAATAACACAAGTAATAATCAAACTTTGGTAGTTATGTGCATATGTGTTTATGTATGTATATATATGTGTAAGTATATGAGTATATATGTAGCATATATATATATGTGTAAGTATATGAGTATATATGTAGCATGTATATATATGTGTAAGTATATGAGTATATATGTAGCATGTATATATATGTGTAAGTATATGAGTATATATGTAGCATGTATATATATGTGTAAGTATATGAGTATATATGTAGCATGTATATATATGTGTAAGTATATGAGTATATATGTAGCATGTATATATATATGTGTAAGTATATGAGTATATATGTAGCATGTATATATATATATGTGTAAGTATATGAGTATATATGTAGCATGTATATATATGTGTGTAAGTATATGAGTATATATGTAGCATGTATATATATGTGTAAGTATATGAGTATATATGTAGCATGTATATATATGTGTAAGTATATGAGTATATATGTAGCATGTATATATATATGTGTAAGTATATGAGTATATATGTAGCATGTATATATATATATGTGTAAGTATATGAGTATATATGTAGCATGTATATATATGTGTGTAAGTATATGAGTATATATGTAGCATGTATATATATGTGTAAGTATATGAGTATATATGTAGCATGTATATATATATGTATGTGTGTATGTATACATATGTGTATATTGGTTTTTTTTTAAATTTCGATGGGTAGATGTTGTTTAGGCGTAATAAGCCGTGGCTTCAGCCTACACCTTTTCGGTTACCCCTTTTGTTTGTAATGAATTTGTTGTACATACATTTTGTTCTACATTTAGTAACCCAATAAACCTACCTGAACCTTTGAGAGGCTGGTCCTGGCTCATCTCAAGACCTGCTTACCACCTTCACTACATTTAAAATGCCTAAAGCAAATGTATTAGGTGACTTAGGTTTGCTTATTATATATTTACTTTAAAACGTTAATATACATATACATTGGAATCGTAAAAATCCAAACGATACCCAACCCTAGAGAGAACTCCTGTGTGGGCGTGACTTTGGTAAAAAGGCTGTTGGCCTATTTTTCCTTTGAGGTCAGTGACGACAGCAGCTCTGGTGTACATGTCGTATCTGTTTTTTGTTTTAAAACTTGCACTTTAAGAGGAAAAAGTAGTGTGCATGAGGTGAAAGTGGAGTATGTGCATCCATTATTATTATATATGGCCTAAATGGCCCCTCATAGAGTTCAATGAGCAGTTTCACACTGGAAAAGGAACAATAAAGATGAACACAAACAAAGTAAGAAAAAATCCAGCACGAGGGAGAGGAAGATGAGAACCAGGACAATTCTGTCTCTGTCTCCTTTTTTTCATAAACTGTATATTCTATAAAGCTACTCTGAGGTGGGACATTCACTTTTTAAATTGAATTTCTGCATCCATTCCACCTGATATTAGTGTTTTTATGACATTGGGCTATGACTGACTAAATGTTCCTGTTGGAAGAGAACATATGTTAGTGTTTTGGAAGAATTATTTGATTTTGAGAAATGTTTGCATTGTTTTGGTAGACTTAGTGTGCTGTGTTAGTGAATTATTGTATTTTGAAAATTAGTGTTAGAGTGTTTGTGTGTGTGTGTGTGTGCCTGTCAAACAGGCCACCCTCCCTCTCCTTACCTGCCTCCTCACCTTTGATAGAAGATGGATTATGACCTATGCTCTCTAACCTCCTGCGTGCTCTTCAACCTAATAAAGTTTTTTTTTAACCTTTATTTATCCAGGTAAGTCGATTGAGAACAAGTTCCCATTTGCAATGACAACCCACAGTTCCCCATTCATACTGGAAGCTGCCCAGTCCAACCACAGTCTGACCTGCTGGCCACTGAGCAGCTCCACTGGAGCCGTTGGAGGTTAAGGTGCCTTGCTCAAGGGCACCTCAGTGGTGGTGATGAGGGAGGGACAAGAGCTGCTCTTTCACTTTCCTCACCCACATTTTAACTAAAAGGACTCTTAACATTAAACAGATGTATTCATTGTTGATGACTATGACTTTTTTTATCAATAAAGATCCATAAATTCATTAAAAAAAACGTTAATATATTTATTGCGTAATTTATTTGTCAGGATGTATTTCATATACATATTTATTTATTTATTGTATATAGAATAAAATTGCATTCCATAGGTTTTGACCTCTTATTTAAAAGATAATTGTCTGAGATAATAACTAAAAAAAAAATAATTAAAAAGATAATAACTAAAAAAAAAATAATTAAAAAAATAAATCAAATAAAAATCTAACTTTTTTCTTTTATTATATATATTTTATATAATATATATTATATATATTATATTATATTATTATATATATTATATTATATTATATTATATATAAAGCTCTTTCTCCACTGACCATAAAGCGGTTTCTGGGGCAGATTTAAGTTTCTATCCCTGATAGTAACATTGGAGCTGGACGAAGGAAGATCTGATCCTAGGTCTGCTGCTGTGGAGTCACGATACCAAATGTTCGTTTTCGTTTCTCGCGAGAAACCGCGAAGTTTCCGGTGTTGTGTATGTTCCTGGAAACATGGCGGCCAGCTTCCGCGGCCGTCCTATCCGGAGTCTTCGGATGCGAGGTAAGTGTGAAAAACTCGACCCAGTGACACTCGTAATGGAGACATATTGTGTAAATATATTTCTTCAGGCTTGTGATAAACCCGGCGGGATTTCTCACTGTGTTCCTGACAGGTCGGAATGACAGCGGGGAGGAGAACGTCCCGCTGGATCTCACCAGAGGTAAAACTAGCTTCATCCATCACCCGATTATTGTTCAAAATGGACGTGTAGCTGTCCCTGCAGACAGTAGCCACATGTAGTGAAAGCCCTCTTCCAGTTGTCTGTCCTCCCTTTCTGTGCCGTGTAATGTAACACAGCTAGCAATGTCATATTATCAAGCTAACTGACTAGCTACCCGAGTTAGCTAACGTTAGCTCATAGCTGCTACAAGCTAGCTAGCTACACCTAAACCAGCCATGATTCAAGATTTAAGGTTATAAATCCCACAACGGGGACATGTAACACTGTCGCAGCAGCAGCAGCAAGGGACGGGTGGACAAGCACAGGTCACTCTAAATATAAACAAATAGTAAATACATATAAGTAAAGAGCATACATAGTAAAAATGTATTCTCAGTATTGCACAGTCACATTATTATTGCCCGGTTTATCAGACGACGCTCTCTGTTGTTGTTGTTGTTGTTGTTGTGGTCGCTGCTGTCTGTGAGTGCGGAAGATAGCCTGTTATTGTATTTAGTCAGCCAGCCATAAGTGCTGTAGTCATGCCTCGGTCATGTTGGGCTGTGACAGCAGGTTTAAAGGCTGTTAGCTGAGCAGCATTGAGACAGCGCAGATCAACTCCTGCAGCAGCAGTTTGTTTACATGAAGCAGCGCGTCTCTGTCCCAGACTCTGGACGTCTCTGGGCTGTCTGTGAAGGTCTGACTACATTATGAAAGGATCCCTACAGAGATAGACCTTTTAAGACCTTTCTGTTTAACCAGAAACTAGTTCTGAGATCGCTAGCGCTAAACCCACCAGACTCCATTTAAAGAAAACATACTTTTAGCGTGTATAGAGCCAACATATTTCCACATGTAAATCGGTAAACTGTGTGTTTATTTCAGCCAAAACTAGAGTTGTGATGGTTGGAAAAGTGGAAAGACGACCCAAAACGGCTTTTCATAGTTTTAGTATGTTTCTGTCGACTTTGATTGAAGTGTGTTTTACGATGCTAAAATTACAGTTTATTTACATGGAGTCTGGTGGGTTTAGCGAACGGATGTTTTTATGTTTAAAAAAAGGATCTTACTCTTTAACAGAAAGGTCGACCTCCTTAGAAATCCCTCCCATAATGTTGTCACACACTTAGAATAATAATCTGAGTCTGTCAGCTGCAAAAACAGAACTGTTGTGAAGTAAATACAAGCTGGACAACGTATTAACTTAGATAGTAGCTTGTTTTCTCGCCTCATACTGGACCGATGTCACAGACAGTTGTTCAGACATAAAGACATGGAAAATAGGCTCCAGGTTGAAAAAACGGTAGTTACCCTTTAAATTGACTTACTAGGAATTTGCCTTGGTTATTGGTGCATACATAAACAAAAACATGAATATAAACAAACAATACATACAGAAAGAAATAACACATACATGTAACAAATAGTAACTATAACTATAAGAAAACAAGCTGTGTGCAAAACATGTTGAGGGATGTGCCAAAGTATAGTGTGTGTGTGTGTGTGCGCGTGTGCGTGTGTGTGTGCTTATCTATATTCTCATATAGATAATAGAACATTTGTATGTTCTGCACTCATTTAGGTAGAATTATTTCAGTGGTAGCAAAGTAGTTTGCAATTAAATGATGGAGACTAAATCTGGTTCATCCTCTTCTGAAAACTCTATTTATTTAACCCTCGTGTTGTCGTCCCGCCGACCTGCAACTTTGGGTTTTTCTGGGTCGAAATTTCAACCTTTTGTTGTAATTTTTCTACATTTTTCATGACGTTTTAGTCGATTTTATTTAAATTTTGTCACTTTTTTTTGTTTTTTTGTCACTTTTTTGGCGTTTTTTTAATGATGTTTTTGTCACCTTTCGTGATGTTTTTGATGTTTTCTTTGTGACTTTTTCTGAATTTATTTGTCACTTTTTTCAGTGTTTTAAAAAAATGTTTTTGTTGATTTTTTTTCCTGCTTTTTTGTAGCTTTTTCCAACATTTGTCACTTTTTCAATGTTAATTTGTTTATGTAGTTTTTGTAAACGACAACAGGAGGGTTAAGGCTTCTGCAGGATTTCTCTTTTTGCTGAAATGTTTCTGGAACTGGTTCCACGCAAACTATATAATAACTTTATTATAAACCAGCGTTTAGAGGGAAACACATAGAGAAGCACATGATGGTTGATGGGAACTGAAAACAAGGAAACACTTCTGTCTCTGTTTCTGTCTGGGTCTTGTTTTGACTGAACACACTGAATTAGTTCGACCGGCTAAACCGACTTCCTCCCTCCAACACATAAATACATGACGGGTCATTGGCCGATGTTATGGCAACAGGCTTAATGCTCGTCTTAGTTACATTTTTTTACACTTGCCAAGCGCCAAATGCAGGTCTACTTTCTGTCTAAGAGCGCTATCCGCCACGTGGTGGGAAAATGGTTTCTCTCTGTTTTCACTCCAGTCTTTTTTTTCAGTCAGTTTTCGTTTTTTTTTCAGTCAGTTTTCGGTCTGTTTTCAGTCTGTATTCAGTCTGTATTCGGTCTGTATTCGGTCTGTTTTCAGTCTGTATTCAGTCTGTTTTCAGTCTGTTTTCAGTCTGTATTCGGTCTGTTTTTGGTCTGTTTTCAGTCTGTATTCTGTCTGTTTTTGGTCTGTTTTTGGTCTGTTTTTGGTCTGTTTTCAGTCTGTATTCGGTCTGTTTTTGGTCTGTTTTCAGTCTGTTTTCAGTCTGTATTCGGTCTGTTTTTGGTCTGTTTTCAGTCTGTATTCTGTCTGTTTTTGGTCTGTTTTTGGTCTGTTTTCAGTCTGTATTCTGTCTGTTTTTGGTCTGTTTTTGGTCTGTTTTCAGTCTGTATTCTGTCTGTTTTTGGTCTGTTTTTGGTCTGTTTTTGGTCTGTTTTCAGTCTGTATTCGGTCTGTTTTTGGTCTGTTTTCAGTCTGTATTCGGTCTGTTTTTGGTCTGTTTTCAGTCTGTTTTCAGTCTGTATTCGGTCTGTTTTTGGTCTGTTTTCAGTCTGTATTCTGTCTGTTTTTGGTCTGTTTTTGGTCTGTTTTCAGTCTGTATTCGGTCTGTTTTTGGTCTGTTTTCAGTCTGTTTTCAGTCTGTATTCGGTCTGTTTTTGGTCTGTTTTCAGTCTGTATTCTGTCTGTTTTTGGTCTGTTTTTGGTCTGTTTTTGGTCTGTTTTTGGTCTGTTTTTGGTCTGTTTTTGGTCTGTTTTTGGTCTGTTTTCAGTCTGTATTCGGTCTGTTTTTGGTCTGTTTTTGGTCTGTTTTCAGTCTGTATTCGGTCTGTTTTTGGTCTGTTTTCAGTCTGTATTCGGTCTGTTTTTGGTCTGTATTCGGTCTGTATTCGGTCTGTTTTTGGTCTGTTTTCGGTCAGTTTTCGGTCTGTTTTCTGTCTTTTTTCAGCCAGTTTTAGGTCTGTTTTCTGTCTTTTTTCAGTCAGTTTTAGGTCCGTTTTCGGTCAGTTTTAGTCTGTTTTCTGTCTTTTTTTCAGCCAGTTTTAGGTCTGTTTTCTGTCTTTTTTCAGCCAGTTTTAGGTCTGTTTTCTGTCTTTTTTCAGTCAGTTTTAGGTCCGTTTTCGGTCAGTTTTAGTCTGTTTTCTGTCTTTTTTCAGTCAGTTTTAGGTCCGTTTTCGGTCAGTTTTAGTCTGTTTTCTGTCTTTTTTCAGTCAGTTTTAGGTCCGTTTTCGGTCAGTTTTAGTCTGTTTTCTGTCTTTTTTCAGCCAGTTTTAGGTCTGTTTTCTGTCTTTTTTCAGCCAGTTTTAGGTCCGTTTTCTGTCTTTTTTCAGTCAGTTTTAGGTCCGTTTTCGGTCAGTTTTAGTCTGTTTTCTGTCTTTTTTCAGTCAGTTTTAGGTCAGTTTTCTGTCTTTTTCAGTCAGTTTTAGGTCAGTTTTTGGTCTGTTTTCGGTCAGTTTTAGGTCTGTTTCTCTGCCAGCCCCACTAATTAATGAGCCAGTATGTGTATTTTATAGGCCACTGGTTTCATTTCATTTCCTTTTCTTTCTCGGGCAGAACCGTCAGAAAACTTCCGGGAAATCCTTCAAAATGTGGCCAAACCGCACGGAGTCAGTAACATGCGCAAACTGGGACACCTGAACAACTTCATAAAGGTAACGCCCCTTCCTGTATGTAAGTCCCGCCCCTTCCTGTGTCCACCGCGGGAGAGACAGATGTTTACATCTTGTTTGATTACACATCGGATGTTTGTCAGATTAACAGATCATTTATCAAATGAATAAAGTCTCTCACACACACACACACACACACACACACACACACACACACACACACACACACACACACACACACACACACACACACACACACACACACACACACACACACACACACACACACACACAGAGCAAAAACAAGCTGACATCACACAACTTTCACTGTTTTTACATAAGAAATGAGTCAAAGTGATGAATGGATTGTCAGAATAGTTTGAGATTAATGTAATATTTGATGATGAATCAGCGCTGAGTCATGTTGATGCGTTCCTCGTGTGTGTGTGTGAATCACTAATTGATTGTTGTGTTGTCTCTGCAGCTGCTATGCAGCATCAGCCACCGCGAGGAGAACTTTGGCTTTACTTACGAAGAAATCATTATTTGGTAAGTTTTTCATAATATATCCTTTATTTACATTCATGTGTGTGTGTGTGTGTGTGTGTGTGTGTGTGTCAGATTGTTGTTCACATCAGACACTTAGACACAGAAACATGATAACATAGATTTACTAAGACTTAAGTCATTCTTGGACACATGTTGTGTCTGATTTTTTTCTAGTCTGCGTCTCGCTCTTCTGAATGAGGCGAAGGAAGTGCGTGCGGCGGGGCTGCGGGCGCTGCGTTACCTCATCAGAGACACCAGCGTGCTGCAGAAGGTCCTCCGACTGCAGGTGGACTATTTGATAGCCAGGTGAGATCTGCTCGGACCAAACGGCTTTGATATTAAACAATAAAGTCTTGGCAGTGACTCATCTGTGTGTTTGTTCAGATGCATCGACATCCAGCAGAGCAACGAGGGCGAGCGGACTCAGGCTCTGAGGCTCGTCAGAAAGGTAACATCACATCAGACACACACACACACACACACACACACACACACACACACACACACACACACACACACACACACACACACACACACACACACACAGTGACAGACATTCTGTTGTCGAGTCTTAAAAAAAGTTTCTATTGCAGTTATAAACAAAACATAGTTATTTCTCTGCCTCCGTGTGATGACTCATGTCCCCCCCCCCTATAGATTATCACCGTCAACGCCATGTTGTTCCCCTCCTCTGTTGCTAACTCCCTCATTGCCGTGGGAACGGACGGACTTCAGGAGAGAGACCGCATGGTCCGCGCAGCCATCGCCATCGTATGTGAGCTCGGTGAGTTGCTGCACTCTAGGGATGTCAAAGAGACATTAAAGGGGAACTCAGATTATTATTCTAAGTGTCTGACAACATTATGAAAGGATCCCTACAGAGATAGAGCTTTTAGTTAAAGAGGAAGATCCTTTTAGTTTAACATCAAACAGCCCCGAAATCACCATCACCAAACACACCAGACTCCATGTAAATAATCAGGACTTTTAGCGTGTATAGAGCCAGACTCCATGTAAATAATCAGGACTTTTAGCGTGTATAGAGCCAGACTCCATGTAAATAATCACTACTTTTAGCGTGTATAGAGCCAGACTCCATGTAAATAATCACTACTTTTAGCGTGTATAGAGCCAGACTCCATGTAAATAATCAGGACTTTTAGCGTGTATAGAGCCAGACTCCATGTAAATAATCAGGACTTTTAGCGTGTATAGAGCCAGACTCCATGTAAATAATCACTACTTTTAGCGTGTATAGAGCCAGACTCCATGTAAATAATCAGGACTTTTAGCGTGTATAGAGCCAGACTCCATGTAAATAATCACTACTTTTAGCGTGTATAGAGCCAGACTCCATGTAAATAATCACTACTTTTAGCGTGTATAGAGCCAGACTCCATGTAAATAATCAGGACTTTTAGCGTGTATAGAGCCAGACTCCATGTAAATAATCAGGACTTTTAGCGTGTATAGAGCCAGACTCCATGTAAATAATCAGGACTTTTAGCGTGTATAGAACCAGACTCCATGTAAATAATCAGGACTTTTAGCGTGTATAGAGCCAGACTCCATGTAAATAATCACTACTTTTAGCGTGTATAGAGCCAGACTCCATGTAAATAATCAGGACTTTTAGCGTGTATAGAGCCAGACTCCATGTAAATAATCAGGACTTTTAGCGTGTATAGAGCCAGACTCCATGTAAATAATCAGGACTTTTAGTGTGTATAGAGCCAGACTCCATGTAAATAATCAGGACTTTTAGCGTGTATAGAACCAGACTCCATGTAAATAATCAGGACTTTTAGCGTGTATAGAGCCAGACTCCATGTAAATAATCAGGACTTTTAGCGTGTATAGAGCCAGACTCCATGTAAATAATCAGGACTTTTAGCGTGTATAGAGCCAGACTCCATGTAAATAATCAGGACTTTTAGCGTGTATAGAACCAGACTCCATGTAAATAATCAGGACTTTTAGCGTGTATAGAGCCAGACTCCATGTAAATAATCAGGACTTTTAGCGTGTATAGAACCAGACTCCATGTAAATAATCACTACTTTTAGTGTGTATAGAGCCAGACTCCATGTAAATAATCACTACTTTTAGCATGTATAGAGCCAGACTCCATGTAAATAATCAGGACTTTTAGCGTGTATAGAGCCAGACTCCATGTAAATAATCACTACTTTTAGCATGTATAGAGCCAGACTCCATGTAAATAATCAGGACTTTTAGTGTGTATAGAGCCAGACTCCATGTAAATAATCAGGACTTTTAGCGTGTATAGAGCCAGACTCCATGTAAATAATCACTACTTTTAGCGTGTATAGAGCCAGACTCCATGTAAATAATCAGGACTTTTAGCGTGTATAGAGCCAGACTCCATGTAAATAATCACTACTTTTAGCGTGTATAGAGCCAGACTCCATGTAAATAATCACTACTTTTAGCGTGTATAGAGCCAGCATATCTCCACATGTAAATGGGTGAATTAAGAGTTTATTTCAACCAGACCAGAGTGGTGATTGTTGGAACAGTGGAAAGATGAACCTAATGAGGGAGGGACAAGAGTTGCTCTTTCACTTTCCCCACCCAGATTTAATCCTGTCGGTCTGGGGATTGAACCAACGACCTCCCGGTCCACTCTAGGCCACCACTGTAATTAAGACACTAACGCACGGGAAAATAGGGTCCAGGTTGAAAACAACAACAACAACAACAACAACAACAACAACAACAACAACGAAGTTACACTTTAGTTCTAACACAGGGGCTATGTGAGGAGCCCTTGGCATGTTGGAACGTCAGACAGAGATACCTGGTAAAATACTTGTTATGCACACGTGTGAAAGACCTCTGATATCTCTCTCTGTGGTCGTGACCGTGCAGCTCTGAAGAACCCGGAGGTGGTGGCCAAGCGTGGCGGCCTCAGCACCATCCTGAAGAGCGTCATCGACTGTCAGCTGAGCCGCATCAATGAGGCTCTGATCACCACCATCCTCCATCTGCTCAACCACCCACGCACCCGGCAGTACGTACGCGTGGACGTGGAGCTGGAGGTACACACACACACACAGACACAGACACAGACACAGACACAGACACACACACACACACACACACACACACACACACACACACACACACACACACACACACACACACACACACACACACAGAGACACACACACACACACACACACACACACACACACACACACACAGAGAGACACACACACACACACACACACACACACACACACACACACACACAGAGAGACACACATACACACACACACACATTTCTTGATCTATTGAAGAGTTTTAAAGTCTGTGTTTTGTTCTCCTGCAGCAAATCCTCGCACCTTTCACAGATTTTCACTACCGTCACAACGCCGACACGACTGAAGGGCAACTCAAGTAAGTGTGTGTGTGTGTGTGTGTGTGGGCTTTCATTGTTTGGTTGGGTTCTTTAGTGAAGTGTTCTCATGTGAACAGCTGCGTGTTTGTTCTCATGTGAACAGCTGCGTGTGTTTTCATGTGAACAGCTGCGTGTTTGTTCTCATGTGAACAGCTGCATGTGTGTTCTCATGTGAACAGCTGCGTGTTTGTTCTCATGTGAACAGCTGCGTGTGTTTTCATGTGAACAGCTGCGTGTGTGTTCATGTGAACAGCTGCGTGTGTGTTCATGTGAACAGCTGCGTGTGTGTTCATGTGAACAGCTGCGTGTGTGTTCATGTGAACAGCTGCGTGTGTGTTCATGTGAACAGCTTCGTGTGTGTTCTCATGGGAACAGCTGCGTGTGTGTTCTCATGTGAATAGCTGCATGTGTGTTCATGTGAACAGCTGCGTGTTTGTTCTCATGTGAATAGCTGCATGTGTGTTCTCATGTGAACAGCTGCGTGTTTGTTCTCATGTGAACAGCTGCGTGTGTTTTCATGTGAACAGCTGCGTGTGTGTTCATGTGAACAGCTGCGTGTGTGTTCATGTGAACAGCTGCGTGTGTGTTCATGTGAACAGCTGCGTGTGTGTTCATGTGAACAGCTGCGTGTGTGTTCATGTGAACAGCTGCGTGTGTGTTCTCATGGGAACAGCTGCGTGTGTGTTCTCATGGGAACAGCTGCGTGTGTGTTCTCATGTGAACAGCTGTGTGTGTGTTCATGTGAACAGCTGTGTGTGTGTTCATGTGAACAGCTGCGTGTGTGTTCTCATGTGAACAGCTGTGTGTGTGTGTTCATGTGAACAGCTGTGTGTGTGTTCATGTGAACAGCTGCGTGTGTGTGTTCTCATGTGAACAGCTGCGTGTGTGTTCTCATGTGAACAGCTGTGTGTGTGTGTGTGTGTTCATGTGAACAGCTGTGTGTGTGTTCTCATGTGAACAGCTGCGTGTGTGTTCATGTGAACAGCTGCGTGTGTGTTCTCATATGAACAGCTGCGTGTGTGTGTTCTCATGTGAACAGCTGCGTGTGTGTTCATGTGAACAGCTGCGTGTGTGTTCTCATATGAACAGCTGCGTGTGTGTGTGTGTTCTCATGTGAACAGCTGCGTGTGTGTTCATGTGAACAGCTGCATGTGTGTTCTCATGTGAACAGCTGCGTGTGTGTTCTCATGTGAACAGCTGCGTGTGTGTTCTCATGTGAACAGCTGCGTGTGTGTTCTCATGTGAACAGCTGCGTGTGTGTTCTCATGTGAACAGCTGCGTGTGTGTTCTCATGTGAACAGCTGCGTGTGTGTGTTCTCATGTGAACAGCTGCGTGTGTGTTCTCATGTGAACAGCTGCGTGTGTGTTTTCACGTGAACAGCTGCGTGTGTGTTTTCATGTGAACAGCTGCGTGTGTGTTTTCATGTGAACAGCTGCGTGTGTGTGTTCTCATGTGAACAGCTGCGTGTGTGTGTTCTCATGTGAACAGCTGCGTGTGTGTGTTCTCATGTGAACAGCTGCGTGTGTGTTTTCATGTGAACAGCTGCGTGTGTGTGTTCTCGTGAACAGCTGCGTGTGTGTGTTCTCATGTGAACAGCTGCGTGTGTGTGTTCTCATGTGAACAGCTGCGTGTGTGTTCTCATGTGAACAGCTGCGTGTGTGTTCTCATGTGAACAGCTGCGTGTGTGTTCTCATGTGAACAGCTGCGTGTGTGTTCTCATGTGAACAGCTGCGTGTGTGTTCTCATGTGAACAGCTGCGTGTGTGTTCTCATGTGAACAGCTGCGTGTGTGTTCTCATGTGAACAGCTGCGTGTGTGTTCTCATGTGAACAGCTGCGTGTGTGTGTTCTCATGTGAACAGCTGCGTGTGTGTTCTCATGTGAACAGCTGCGTGTGTGTTTTCACGTGAACAGCTGCGTGTGTGTTTTCATGTGAACAGCTGCGTGTGTGTTTTCATGTGAACAGCTGCGTGTGTGTGTTCTCATGTGAACAGCTGCGTGTGTGTGTTCTCATGTGAACAGCTGCGTGTGTGTGTTCTCATGTGAACAGCTGCGTGTGTGTGTTCTCATGTGAACAGCTGCGTGTGTGTTTTCATGTGAACAGCTGCGTGTGTGTGTTCTCGTGAACAGCTGCGTGTGTGTGTTCTCATGTGAACAGCTGCGTGTGTGTGTTCTCATGTGAACAGCTGCGTGTGTGTTCTCATGTGAACAGCTGCATGTGTGTGTTCTCATGTGAACAGCTGCGTGTGTGTTCTCATGTGAACAGCTGCGTGTGTGTTCTCATGTGAACAGCTGCGTGTGTGTTCTCATGTGAACAGCTGCGTGTGTGTTCTCATGTGAACAGCTGCGTGTGTGTTCTCATGTGAACAGCTGCGTGTGTGTTTTCATGTGAACAGCTGCGTGTGTGTTTTCATGTGAACAGCTGCGTGTGTGTTTTCATGTGAACAGCTGCGTGTGTGTTTTCATGTGAACAGCTGCGTGTGTGTGTTCTCATGTGAACAGCTGCGTGTGTGTGTTCTCATGTGAACAGCTGCGTGTGTGTGTTCTCATGTGAACAGCTGCGTGTGTGTGTTCTCATGTGAACAGCTGCGTGTGTGTTTTCATGTGAACAGCTGTGTGTGTGTTTTCATGTGAACAGCTGCGTGTGTGTGTGTTCTCAGGGAGGACAGAGAGGCCCGGTTCCTGTCCAGCAGGATGGCCATCGTGGCGGCCTTTCGCTCCTGGTCTGGTAAGGACTCAGATGTCGTAACAAATGTACTTATTTAAGTAAGAGATGTTTATTTTATCCAACGGCTTCAAAGCCAATAAATCAACGTGCGTAATAATGTATACTTCAATGACATCACATGCTGTTTTGGGTCGGATTGGTATATCGACTACATTTTAGACATTTTAAGAGGGTTTCTGCAAAGTCTTAAAAGGTCTTTTTAAAAGGCTGACATTTCACTCGGTGAAACCTGCAGAAACACGTGGGTCTGGCTGCTGCTTCTGCCGATTTTTGATTTTTCAAACGGCCTTTAACGGCGACTCGTTCAGAATACGATCTCATATTCTACTAAAATATTTCACCAAAACGTGTTCCTGAAATCATTTTAAGGAGAAATAGGCCGTGGCGTTGCTGAATCTGTCTTCATTTCAGATCGACAAAGGTCAGATTAGAAGATCTTTATCAGATTTAGAAGATCTTCATCAGATTTTGAAAGACTCTAGTTACGCTCATTTCGGCTCCTTGTTTCCGGGTTAGCTCTCCACCAATCAGATTGGCCATTTGAGCCCTCCAGACTGTCCTACAAATCGGCGAAAATGAAGGCCGATGGCTCCTCCAACGGACAACGGCACGGAACACACCGCGCAGACTGGAGTCACCGACCTCGCCAGACTGTACGACGGACGAGTTTCAGCTTGGTGTGTAGTGGGCTTAAAACAACCGTTATATAAAAAGTCTCTCGTCTCCTCGTTCGTTCTCTTATCTGTCTTAGTTGACACCCATAAAATGACCTAAAACTTCATCGCAATTCATTATTTATTCCCGTTGATCGCCGAAGAGATTGAACGTACAAACTTTGTGTCGATATTCATGAATTCAATCGAATTTTACTTTTTCAATAAGGTGTTTATTTTATTCGATATTACATAATTCACACAAAAATGTGTGGATGTAAACGCGGCGAGTGAAGTGAAGCCAGGACTGTAGGGATGTGATGACCTCATGTTTGACTGTTTCTATATATATATTTCTGAATGTTGTCTCTTTCTTCTCTCAGGGATTATCAACCTCTGCAAGGCTGGCAACTCTGGGATCCAGTCTCTAATCGGCTTACTGTGCATCCCAAACATGGAGGTTAGGGTGAGTATTGAGACACAGCTGCAAACTTGTGTTTAGGGATGCACCGAATGCAGATTTTTTGGGGTTTGGCCGAATACCGAATCCACTGGTTAAGATTCTGCAGAATCCTCCTCCCGTCCTCAGTCCATTACCACAGTAAACACATTAATGAAGTCAACAGTGACTCTCCTTGACACTTTCATGCACCAATTTACTGTGAAAGTCCCTTTATTTAGCATGTGAAGAAGAAAATAACAGATGACAAATATATAAAAAATGTAATGGAAAGTATGTTGTTGCATGTCTTTACATCCTGGAGCTTTGTTACCGCTGATTTACACCGTCTGCGGAACGGCTCCGCTGCGTGTCGTCCGTCAATTCCCACCAGGTCCGGATTTGTTGCGGCACGGCTGCGGCCATGACTGACAGCTGTAGTCACGAGGACCCACGAGATCTCGCAAATCCACGCAGAATAGAACCACAAAACCACCAACAGTTAGTTTCCATCCAGAGGAGTCGAGAGGAAACAACTGCTGTGTTTTCAAGGTGTAGTGAAGGAAATATGATCCGCCGTGAGCACGCTGTATTTTATTTTGAAAATTAACCGGATGTTTTATTTTGTTTCTGTGCTCGTTCCGCAGCCGTTCCGCAGTCCTTCCTTTGCCTTCGTACCTGAAGTAGCTGTCTGTAGATTCCTTCATGCACAACTCATATTCTTTCAGATCTTTCATACCAGATGTTGTAACGGCGGCGACATTTTTTACTTTTTCTGACATTTTTGTCGACTTTTGTCAACGTTCTTTTGTTGCTATGAAATAGAATAAAACACCCAAATTCAACGAAGAGCGTACGTACTTGTGAAGAGCGTCGTATGGAACCGTCCACGGTACTTTCTTTGACAATTAGGTTGAAAGAAAACCCAATTTTGTGATGTAGAAACTTGTTGAACAATGGGTCAGATTAGACCCAAAGACAACAGGAGAGTTAAAGTACCTCAAGTTAAGACTAAAACGCCCCGAGGTGTGCGCCTGTTTTGGGTTGACGTCTGCTCGGAGTATCGGAGCTCAAAGGTGGGTCCAGTTCACCCCGAGGCAGCTGTAACGGAGAGAAGAAATCAGTTTTCTGTGTCTTTAGAGAAAGATTAGGGTACTCTGAAGTACTTGGAGTACTGTACTCTGCTCCCAGATGTGTGTGGAGTGTGTATGTGATTGCTGTGATGTCATTGGCCCCCCCCAGAAAGGCTTGTTGGAGGTGTTATATGAGATCTTCAGGCTCCCCGTGCCCATCGTTACTCCAGACTTCACCGAAGCTCTTCTCAGTGTTGGTGAGAGAAACATCTTTTATATCTTCATACACTACCTAATATCTAACTGTGTCTTTGTACCATCACCACGGAATAAAATACATGTCTAAAGTTTTATATACTCACACAAACTGTATAGATCAGGTACATCAGGACTCTTCAGGTTACAGCTTGGAGGACGTCTCGTCTCTCATCCGAGATACTTTTTTTCTGCAATTTTATTGCTCTTTTTGCATTTTTTTTCTGTTTTTGATGCTTTTCCTCAACGTTTCTTTTTTTTTTTGTCCTTTTTTGTTTTCTTGTTGCCTTTTCAGAGTTTTTTGTTGTTGCTTTTTTGAGTTTTTTTGACACTTTTTGGAGTTTTTTGTTGCTTTTTCAGTTTTTTTGTGGCTTTTTTGAGTTTTTTCCTATTTCATCGTTTTTTTCTAGGTTTCTTTTTTTTTGGTCTCTTTTTCCAAGTTTTCTTTTAACCGTTCAGACGTTTCTGTCACGTTTGTTTTTTGTTTTTTCAGAGTTTTTTGTTGCTTTTTGAGTTTTATGTTGCTTTTTGGAGTTTTTTTGTTCCTTTTTTTTGTTTTCTTGTTGCCTTTTCCAAGTTTTTTTGTTGCTTTTTGGAGTTTTTTTGACACCTTTTGACACTTTTTGGAGTTTTTTGTTGCTTTTTCAGTTTTTGTTGTGGCTTTTTGGAGTTTTTTCCTATTTTATCGTTTTTTTTTCAAGGTTTCTGACACTTTTTGGTCTCTTTTTCCGAGTTTTCTTTTAACCGTTCAGTCTCTCAGAATGAGAAACTAAACATCTGTAAGAACCTTAATCCAAACCGTCCTCGGATAACTTCCACCTGGAGAACTGAGAACTCAAAGAAGTCCATATTTCAGACACAAAGTGATTTTTTCTAAATATGTTTTGGGACGTGCAGTGAGAGTTAATGTTTGCTGTGCCCGTCCTCAGACCCCGCCAGGTTCCAGGACACCTGGAGACTCTCCGACGGGTTCCTGGCTGCCGAGGCCAAAGTCATCCTCCCCCACCGCGCCCGCTCCAGGTGAGACACCAACCACAGAGGAGAGAAGGAGCAGGTCGTAGTGGCAGATAACTTAGACAGGTCGTCACCTCGAGGGAACTCTTTAAACTCGGCACGAACGTCCACTTGGACTCAATGATTAACGGATTAGATTTTGGCTTATATTCATGAATTCAATCGAATTTAACTTTTTCAGTAAGGTGTTTTTTATTCAATATTATGTAATTCACATAAAAATGTATGGATGGAAACATGGCCAGAAATACACAATACACACAGAAATACACACAGAAATACACAATACATACAGAAATACACACAGAAATACACAATACACACAGAAATACACAATACACACAACTTTGGTGATTGTTTAGATCTTGCAGAAAAGATAATAGATAACAGATCATATAGAAAATACACTTATTATATAATAATATGTATGATGTGAGTGTGGGATGTAAGCTGCAGCCTGATTGGCTGACTCGAGGCTGTAACTGTGGTTGTGTGTAAGCTGCAGCCTGATTGGCTGACCTGAGGCTGTAACTGTGGTTGTGTGTAAGCTGCAGCCTGATTGGCTGACCTGAGGCTGTAACTGTGGTTGTGTGTAAGCTGCAGCCTGATTGGCTGACCTGAGGCTGTAACTGTGGTTGTGTGTAAGCTGCAGCCTGATTGGCTGACCTGAGGCTGTAACTGGTTGTGTTTACTTCCTCAGGCCTGATCTGATGGACAACTACCTGGCTTTCGTTCTGTCAGCCTTCATCTCCAGCGGACTGTTAGAGGTCAGATCACACTCTATCTCTCTCCCCCTCTCTCCCCCCCTCTCTCCCCCCTCTATCTCTCTCTCTCCCTCCCTCCCTCTCTAACCGTCTCCGTGTTGCGTTGTGTGTGCAGGGTCTGGTGGAAGTAGTGACCAGCAGTGATGACCAGCTGGCTGTGAGAGCCACCATCCTCCTGGGAGAACTTCTCCACATGGTGACCTTAACATCTTCATTGTGTTTCCTTTATATACCACGTTGGTGACATTAATGCATGTGCAGTTTGGTATGTGATCACTGGGGGGGTGTAAAGGTAATCCCAGGTACACAGGTGTGTTAGTGGCCAGTGGTATTGTTTTATTAGTGTTCAGTTATAGACGGTTTCAATGGAATTCCATTGCTAGGCAACAACCTGGACCCTTGTTAACTTCCTGTCAGGTGATGCCATTCACATACACTGCAACAGGAAATCAACTTCGGTCCATTTACAATGTTTATGTTTACATCTGTGATAAGGTCTATACCTGGGCTACGTGGTGAGATAAATGGGTCATCACACGGAAGGATATTTATATAGGTCAGATTACCACTGTGTGTGTGTGTGTGTGTGTGTGTGTGTGTGTGTGTGTGTGTGTGCGTATTTATAGTATGGACATGCGTCCTTCTTTGCATCAGTGTGGCTGTTTGGTGTATGTTAAAGCGCTGAGTTATTGTGTTTCTAATACTAAATGCTAAATCTTCTCTCTGTCTGTCTGTCTGTCTGTCTGTTGTTTAGGCCAACACCATCCTCCCCCACTCCCACAGTCACCACCTGCACTGCCTCCCCACCCTCATCAACATGGCCGCCTCCTTCGACATCGCACAGCAGAAACGACTGTGAGTAACATCACACACGTCTCTCTCTCTCTCTCTCTCTCTCTCTCTCTCTCTCTCTCTCTCTCTCTCTCTCTCTCTCAATTCAATTCAAGGTAGCTTTATTAGCTTGACTGAAGGTACAGTGTTGCCAAAGCACAAGCAAAAATTACAGTAAAAATTAGAACATTGACAGCATTATGGAAAACAGTAACATGAAAAATTGCGTGTACACACTTTCTCTCTTTCACACACACACGCACACACACGTATGTATGTACACACACACACACACACACACACACACACACACACACACACACACACACATACACGTTTTTATTACCTCGTGGGATCCATTGATAGGCAGCAGCCTGATGGGATCCACCCTTTCTAAAGGGGCTAGAGACATGATTTCAACTGCTAAAATCATTATAATTTTATGTAAACACAAAAATGACTTTAAACATCAAACACTCTCAAATAAATTTTAAACCTGAATTTTGTTCCCCCCTGGGGACTGCACCTGAATTTCCGTCCTTCCTCGGGGACCAGTCATGTTATGTCTATTAGCATACAATCAACACCACTGTTAGGCACTGCACAACTCATGACAAGCATTTTGTTAGATTGAAACAACACACTAGAGTAGATTATTTCAATATCCAAACTGTAAACAAGTGATGTCACGTTTATGCTGCATTTGTACTGCTCTTTTACTGAGAATGATTCAATAAATTACAAAGAAACTAATTTTAAAAATAAAAACTGGTTTGTCAATTGATCGCCAATGACAAACACCAGCCCTGCTTTACAAAGATGCATTTTACTGAATTTGTTTGATTTGATTTTGATTTAAATACCAGATGTTTTCTTCCAGAATCGATCTGATGGGAAAGAACCTAGATCTGCTGTAAAAAGGGACAAATTAAGCTCATATTTTCACAAAACTTTTATTCAAACGGCCTTCGCATTGTTTTAGCTTCATTCTGCCTCTTATTTAACTTTACCAGAAGCCAACCTTTGGAATGCACAAAAAAAACAGCAAACACATCATGGCAGTAGAGGCTACAGTGATTTCAGCAGTGACTTAGAACCATGAATTTGGAGACCTATACGTCTGTCAGTCTATCTAAAATCCATTATTCATAATTGGCTAAACTGCAAGTGTAATAAAGGAATACTTAATACTCCTGAATGTGTCAAGATTCTGTGCTCGCAAGCAAATTATATAATTTCACATGCCATATCCAAGTCTCATTATCCAGTTGTATGCTCTGTGCTTCTTAAACCAATGCCATTTTCAGCACTTCTCACACAGAGACAAGTAGTGCGCCTGCGCAAGCTTCTTATAGCCAAAGTGTCTTAAATAGTAAAGTTTAGTAAAAACTGAGCATACAACATTTTCTTCACCTATTCAACCAAAGTTATTAATATACAAATGGTCATTTTGCATGGAACATATTTCATAACTGAGGTGACAGACCAACTGAGTGATATTTGGACATATTGTGCACTCAGGTAAGCAGAGTAAGCAAAAGAAATGTTCTCCTCAGGGGATAAGAGATAGTACCAGAAATAACAGTTTGCTGGGTGCTAAAGATAAATGTTACAACAAATGCAAAGAGCGTTCCACGTATCAAAACGCAAGAACAAGTGCAAAGTCTTTCAGTAAATTCTTCTTGCACTTTTTACGCTGAATGGCAGTGATACGATTTTTAAAATAAAAGTTTACTGCCGTCCATGTTCTTTTTCTAAGTGCTTCTGGTGAAGCCTTAATACAGGCAACACACTCTGACTTCCATGGTACTTTACCAGATTCGATGAAGGCCATTAGTGTCTTTTCCACAGCGTGGACCTCTGCCAATTACCAGCTGCTCTTCTTTGAGGTTTCTAAAGAAACAGAAAAAAGACAATTAGGGGCGTAGTCTGGCAATGTAAAAGATTATTCAGTGACCAGTGACAATCAACTTTATTATTTTGATCAAATGTGTATTTTTTATTGAGCAATGTCCTAAAAGCGAATATTCTACACCAAGTTGAAGCCTCTATACTTAAAAAACAGTGTGGTGACCTTATTTGTTTTACAGCATCAGTTGTATTGACTAATGCCTAGTGGCTGACAACAGAAAACAAATGGCACAAGCACAACCACTATATTTACATATCACTCAGTAAGCATGTTATTACCTGTTGTGAGAAGAGGTGTTACCTCTTATACCTCTTTCACACCACTGACCAAGGTTCGGCCAGGGTTTCACAAGGGTTGTCTGATCAGGGTTCAACCCTCCTTTTGGAATTTGAAATTAAGCCTGAGTCTAAATGGATATATCCCTGGTCATGACATCAGAGCTCACCTGGGTCAACCCGGGAGCAATGCATGACAATAACCTTAAGTGCTAGAAATGTAGCAGGGCTTTGCACGTCATATTCAGTGAACAGCTAACATCACATACAGTACTCCCGTCCAGCAGAACTGTTTTTTTTAGCTATTTGAAGTACAGTAAGGAGAGATTAAATGAAGCTTATTTTGTTTTGCAGTGATTATGTTCTAAGGCACAGTAAATAACCATCAAACTATTCTCAGATGATTTTGTGCAGTGTGATTTTTCCTCTGCATGTTTATTTGAGCAGATGGACAAGGAAATAGGTAACTAGTATCGTTTTTTGACTATTTTGTTTGTATTTTTCATTTAATTCGAAGTAAAGTAGGGCTTTGCTGTTGGCTTCATGACTCATTTAAAAAATAAAAAAGACTTCCCAGCAGTTGCACTGAACTACAGGCTGCAAATGGTCAGACTGTCTCGTACCAGAGAGAAGGAGTAAGAGCGGTGGTGCCGAGAGAATTAAATGAAACATATTTCTATATGTTTACATTCTAATGCTGGGTATTTATAGCCAGTTTTGCATGTAAAGCTCCGCTACAGCTCTGCAAAATTCAGACTGGTGAACATCCGGGCGGCCACTGCCAGCCTACTGTTGGGAAATGAATTGTACCGCTCCGCTCTGCTGTTGTTGAAGCTGCATGTGAACATCCTAGTTTTATACAGCCTATAGTGAAGATCCAGTAAAGCACAGTGAGACAAAATTTATGTTGTTGTTTTTTCAAAGTGTGTGGCAAACATAGGCGGTGACCTGTGACAACTGCCCCACGGTCATTTCCAACTATTCACATAATTATATCCCCATATTTAACCCATTCAAACACAGTCAACCTGGGTATAACTCTGATTGAGCCCTTGGTGTTAAAGGGGCATTACAGCTTACTGTGTCAGGTAACACACTCTGACCAGTACCTAAAGTTACTGTCAAGAAAACAGACAAAACTACTGATGTCGATTTTAAAATAAACTACTCAGTCACAACTTGGCCAAGGTGTATTTATTCTACATTCGGAAACTGAAGGCTCACAAGCCTGTGGGTAAAATTAGCAGAAGGCTAAACTATTAACAGCATTTCCTCTCAATCTCTGAAATTATTTGCCAATAGTGACACGTGTTTCATGCATAAAACTTTAACTTGAGTTCATGTTTATGTAGCTTGCTAGAGCCTCGAATAACAGTATGTCACCAAGGGCTTACAAATAATGCAGGACTGTAATTCTCATTGAAATTGCATCAGGATCACAATCAAGATAGGGATGATTGAAATGAACAGGTTACTGTATGGAGATAGGGGCTGATGGAAGAAGTATTAAAATAGCTAAAAGTGTATTTAGTGTGTTAAATACCTGTTTTAAGGTCCCCAGTGTCAGACTCTGTTTCCTTTCTTCTTTTTGATGTTGAGGGTCCTGCCAAAGTAATAGACAAGTATATCAGTAATAGAAATTGACAGTTAACTGGCAACAATTTACTTATGGGTCATACAAACTAACTACATATATACATACACAACAAGGTCTAACGTATATATTTTTTTTGGAAATGGGTCCATATTCCACTGCATTTAATATGTGAAATACCTGTTTTTGGGCCACAACTGTCAGACTCAGGTTGCTGTCTTTTCTTAGATGTTGAGGAATCTGTTAAAATATTGAATGATAATATATTAATACAACAAATTGACAGATTACTGGCAACATACCTTTACTGTTTGAATAAAAGGCATATATAACAATACTTATAAGTACAGTTCATCTTTTTTAATGAAACAAAACTATATTTTGTACATTGGTAGATCACTTGATCAAAAATGACTTGCACATCTGGAGGTACAGTAGGGACATCTAGTTTTACTGAAGGAGTGGTCAGACCAGGAGTCAAAGCCAAGTCTCTCAGGGGGAAAGCAGACATCTTAACAGCTAATGGGCTCTTAACCACACTATGTCACTTAATCAGGGCTCAACATAAAAAAATCCCCACTGGCCTCCAGTAGATCAGAGTTTTGCTGGCCCCTTCTACATTTTTACTGGCCCTGAAAGAAATATCGTAGGTGTGATTGGCAAAGGACAAAAAAGCAGGAAAATATACGGCGCACCTACCATGAAGCTTCAGAAAATGGTTATAACCCACCTAGCCACTGTCACTGTATGTTGTGCCATTAGCAGTAAAGCTAGACCAGGGGTCATCAACTACATTTTTCCAAGGGCCAGAATTTTTTTAAGCAGACACTCCAGGGGCCGGACTTTCAAATAAAGAAAATAAAATGTATTTATACCTAATAAGCATATGCTTGTTTGATACTTCACTTTCTTACTAAATTAATGCTATATTTTGTACATGTATTAGTGTAAGCAAACTCCTAAAAAAACATGGACAATCCATAACGATAACTAGATAGGCTACTTAACTAGAAAAAGTCCCCAGATTAGGGGGCAGTTCACTGAGTGATGGTTAAAGTCTTTGATTACTGAAACGTTGTTGTAGTATGCAGTGTCCTGATTGGTGGAAAATGTTTGCAGAAAGAAAGGCCTGTTGTCAGGTAAAAATATCACAGTCAAAGAGCCTGAAGCGAAAAGTTGATGTGGAAAACAGCAGCTTTACTGATGAATGGACTGATAAGCAGGCTACCATTCATCGTGAATGCCTTATTTGAAATAAGACAATGCTGTTGCAAAAGAATACAACTGGCAACATCATCAAGAATGAAGAACACGGACATAACGATCACGTAATTCACGTGCATATTAAGTAGCCACATGTATATGTTTTGGTCTTATAATACATCCACAGGTTACTGCTCCAGTGGAGAGGATGGTTCGTTAAGACAGCAGCTAAGTTTACAAGAGTTTGTCCAAAGTTCAAGATAAACAGACTACAAACTGACATCTTTCATTTTAGCTTGTTTGTAAAGAGTCGCTATTTGCAGAGTAGAGCTGTGTTTGCACAGCGAGTGGACAGAGCAGACTGAAACTTGTTGATGCCTGTAGAACAGGTAGGTGGGTATTGATAAGTATTAACTTTTTAATCATGGAGGTTTTATTGTAGGCTACTTACAGTAACGACTGTAGCATTTGTTCATCCGTGCCAGTGGCAGTAGGCTAAATAATCCTCGGTATCCTTTCCAGTCAGTTACATCTGCTGCGTGAAGTAACGCACACACCTCGGCTCTGCTGTGTTTATGTGTGTGAGAGTGTGTGTGCGCAGCGCGGACATTGCTGTTCACAATCCCGTCTCTTCTAACATGCAACGCTTGTATCCAAATGAATTGTGTTTGAAGCTGTGTGGCATTTTGTTGGTTTAGCTGGTCGGCTTTTGTTGGAAATTGCCAGCAAACGAAACCGTCGGCCTACATGCCATCATGGCCTTTCTCCACCCAGGTGTAGGCTACTGTGTTTTCCATGACACTAACAATGCCCTCTTTCTCACATTAGCTTCATAGTTCTTTGACATTTTAACTAACGTTATAAATTACCTGAGGTGAAAATGTGAAATATTAGTTAACATTCACAAGCTTTGTGCCACTCAGTATGACGTTTGCTGATGCAGCAGACAGAGACACTGTCTGGCCAATCAACTAGCCCGACATACTCTTTTACTGTCCCCGGGCCATCGGGCCATTGCTTATGTCAAGCCCTGATTAATAATTTAAAAAAGTGCATCAATCCTTAAAATTTGGTCTGTGTGCGCTGTAAAAAAATACACCGTTTTTTGGAAAGAAAATTTTATTCGGATTTTATCTACCTGGGCGGGTCTCAATTTACCTGGGTGGGGCACACAAGTAGAACCTATGTATGGGAAGCACTGCTATAACATACACAGTAAAAGATGTGTTAACAGCTACTACACGGTTAATAGAAGTTAATTCCACTGCATTTTAATTACTGATACAATATGTAACATTTCTGCATTAAAATGTCTAAAAATGACAATATCTATGTAATATAATTTGTTGAGTTGTCTACTTACACTATAAATGTTTCCAACAATTGTTTAACCCACGGACATCTGTAATTTTATTTCTGACATGGGACATTTCATTTAGTCACCTGTCAGTGGCATCCAATAACCTTTGACCTCTGGTTCCTCTAACTTCCATCAAAACACGGCACCCAGATGATATACGTTTGAGAGTAATTGTAAATCATATGTTTCGCAGAAAGAATAATACTCAGTAACCGTAATGCTGCTTTTTTCTGCCACACAGCATAATTTTGTCATTCATTACATGCCACTTTGCAACACAGTAACACAGCAGAGACCTTGTTTATTGATACATTTCAGTATCAATTGTTCCAGCTTAATGTTAGGCTACTAACATTACAATGTGCTGGTAGCTCATGCTAATGCATGACAGGTAACATTATAAGGTTAAAACACCGTTCAACACGCTCATTAAGTTATTTTTAATATAATTGTTTTGACCACGGTTAATAGCACTCTGCTAACCTGTGACATCAACATGTGAAATATATTGTCAGGGCTCGAGAGTGCGACCAATTTGGTCGCACATGAACCCAAATTTTGTAAGGGTGCGACTAACATTTTTCCTAGGTTGCACTGGTGTCCTCTCCGCTGCCTTACATGACCCATCCGCGCAGCCCCGCCCCCATTCACTCACACACGGCCACCGTGCAACATGAAGAGACACAGCGTCGGTCCACACTGCGACATTTGTCTACAGTTTTAATTAACAGAGCTCTATATTGTTAAGCATGAGAGGGAAACCTGTATTTGTACCAGTGTTTCCGCTGGCAACTCTGTTAATGCGGCCGCAATACAGACATTTCATACACAAGACGTGTGTAATGCCGCTGACCCGCCAAAGCGCATTCGACCCGTGCTGGATCCATTCATAATGAGTCAGCCGTCACTCTGTGAGTAGCATACGCTTCAGTCTCTCTCTCTCTCTCTCTCCTTTATTTTGATAGGAAAGCTGAAGACATGAAAGGGGAGAGAGGGGGGGGGGGGATGACATGCAGCAAAGGGCCGCAGGTCGGAGTCTAACCTGGCCCGCTGCGTCAAGGAGTAAACCTCTATATATACCACATGAGCTATCCGGGCACCCTCTTTCTCTCTTTTAATCAGTCTGTTATTGTTGTTGATAACAAGTGAAGGAGCTATCTCAGAGATATATATTTTTTAAATATATCCTAGGCTATTTATTTCAGATAATCTTCATTTACATGTGTTGCAGCTGTATATTTTCAAACCGAGAAGTAAACCCTGTCTTTGCATTTTATTTGGCAAGCTGGTTTAGCCAAGGCTAAAGGGGAAGAAGCTATAAGACTTTGAGCCATGAAATGTTAGATCTCAGTTCAGGGAAGCACTTTGAAACAGTAGCACTTTCTATTTTGAAAGGTTCAACTTAAAATGTTTTAGTTTGGCAGCTCAGTGAAGCACTTCAAACTTTTATATTTTTATATGCAGTATGATTGTGCTTCAACTAAAAAGTATTTACCTACACCTTATTCTTGTTTAAAATCATTTACATAATATATATGAATCTATATGGAGCGTGATGAAAAGGTAACATTAAAATTGTGGCGTTAACGGCGCCGCGAGGAAAAATTTGGGTGCACCTAAATTTTGTGCTGGTGCAGCTAAATAAAAAAAGTTAGGTGCACCAGTGCAACCAATGCAAAAAGTTAGTGTGGAGCCCTGATTGTGAGTGTGATTTAGCTGCTGGCTGATGTTAGCTTGCTTGTTGACTTACTGCTCAGATATCAATACAAATCAAATAAAAAAAACTGTAATTATGTTGGGGAAATTGCAGCTATTAGAATGGCATGAATAAACGTTACTAAACGTAACATGAATAAACTTGAATGGGTAAACTCATCTGTGAACTAATCGGGGATGGTGTTTAAAAATGAAAACTACAACTCCCACAATTCCATGCAACTTCACGTCATCAAAAGTCTGTTTACCATCCATTGTTTTGATTGAGAGACCGCTAGCCACAGAAAATTTCATTTTGTAAATTGAGGGATTTAATAATGTTAAAGCATTTGGCTGGCGATTTTCTAAACATATACACATAATAGTTTTTGGATTTATGGCATCACCTAATTTCATCATAACAGGAAAGAACAGTTATGTTCTATCTAATATTGTATTAGTCATACTATACAATGATTTGTCGTTTGTCTTTGTTGAATACAGCAGAGAAAGAGCTTAAAAATAATCACATTTTAAGTTGCAATTGCAATATTGCTTTTAAAAATTGTAATTAGGTTATTTACCAAAATCGTTTAGCCCTAGTGTCCAGCTAGTTTTAATTGTGCAAACTTACGGATAGGCTGTCAGTTCTCCTCAGGGGTGGTACATCTGGGTCATCCCCAACATCATCATGTGAACTCTCAGGAGTGCACATCTCTGTGTTGCTCCCAGAATCTAGACTTACTTCCTATGGGGGGGAAAAAACAATATAAAGCACTGGAAAAATAATTACTATATTACAGTGTTTCTGCTATATGCATTTAAGCATGGCATGCTTCTCTTACAGTTTTTCAGGTTAAGGGCTCAAAATATGTAGAATTTAGGAAAAAAGATTTATATAAATCATAGCCATAATAGCCAGGTTAAAGGAAACTACTAAATCCAGTTCAAACCAAAGATTTGGGATGAGATGAAACCATTTTAGAACGTTGTAGGTGAAAGTTGCAGGGGTCTGAACGAGCCCATCTTAACTCAACTTAACTCGTCACCTGTTTCAACAGCCAATAGAGAAGTCAGCTAGTAAAGTCAGCTGCAAACTATAGAAATAAAATGACCAGTGAATCAGATAAAAACGTTTTTCCATAATCTCAGCTATTGTCTATTCTTCACAGTGCGTATGTTTTAAAAAGTTGTCTTATCTCCCGCTTCATCACGCTACAGTTGCGCTCACACCATGAGTTTGGCATTGACCTCCCTCCATGCCGCCAGTGCCTGTACTACTGCCAGTATCTGGCTGATTTTTTTTTGTCAGTGGATGAATGAGGAACTCAGGGCACTGGTGGTATGGAGGGAGAGCAGGCGTCATAGAGACAGGGCGCATTTAAGTCCCGCTCCCACCAGAGGGGAAAGTGAATTTCTGCTCTCCATTGACTTGTGTTGTGTGAGGGTTTCTCCTCTTTATTTCATCTGCTAACAACAAAAACATTTCTAAAAGCTAGTGAGTGCTGATTTTAACTACCAACAGGGTAAATAACCCAGAACTTAAGTTTTTATAAGCTGCTGATCCAAAAAAACTGAGCTTCATAAAGAGAAAAGTGGATAGACGTGAGGAATCAGCAGAGAGAATGGGGAGACTGTAGGATCCTGACACTAATCTAAAGATGTCTGATGTTACGTGTGTTAGCGTAACTTACAGACATATAGTTAGCCTAAAACTAAATATGGATATTTGACTTGGTAACCAAATGTTTGCAAACATAACTTCGGACATATCGTTAGCTTTGTGTCTCTCCATTCTCCCTGTTGATTCCTCACGTCTGTTACCACTTTTGTCTTCATAAAAGCTCACTTTTTTTGGGATGGCAGCTTATAAAAACGTAAGTTCTGGGTTCTTTACCGTGTAGTGAATACCGCCACACAGTAGCTTTTAGACATGTTTCTGTTTTCTAGCAGACAGATGAAGAGGAGGAAACCTTCACACAATACAAGTCAACTGAGAGAGGAGTGGGGGTGGCTTTCAGAGTACCAAGTCACTGTTCACCTGATTTCACAAAGAGCTAAAGAGCCAGGGCACTACCCTCCTACACACAGTTTTCTTTATTAAAACCTAAAACATTAAGTATAAGAGGCACCATTGAAAAGACAGGTGAATTGTAATGTTTGTATGAATATTATATTACATTATTGTATCACATTTAAAATTCCACCTTATTACCTGGCTTTGGTGTTTTAGGTATTCCATGTGCCTGGATAAACATGTATTATGATGCTCCCTCAGCCGTAAGTGTACCTTCAGCCTGGTGTATCCTGCACTCTGCCTGCAAGTGGTTAAACACAAACAGTTGATGTAACATGTGTATGTATCCCATTGTTCTTTTCATCATTTTTTTAAATATCTGTACATATACATCAGCTGTTATGTTTGCAGCTTGTGGAGATAAGAAAATCGAGTCCATGCTTAAACCTATACTGAAAAAAACTCCCTTACTTAAAAGATGGTTATAGAGATGATAAAATGGCTTGAATGAAGTTTATGGACTCTTATCAGTCTGTTTACCTGCGCTTAATTAACCAGGTTAAATCTGACCATGTGCAGAACAACACAGCACTGCAGGTGTGGCAGGATGAAAGCAGAGATCTTTACAGAAGCAATGCCTCAGATTTAAATAACAGCTGAAACTTTACACAAAGCAGCCTGTAGAAGTCTAATAAGTCTGTTCCCACCACTTCACATTTGACTGTATGTTACATACAGACACATTTTGTGCTCTGAGGAAAAGCTACGCTCTGTCCATCTGTCCAGCCCGGTCTGATTCCCATAGCATCAAATATTAAACCTAGTCTGGGCCCCCGCGTCCTGTGCGTTGACGACACCAAAGACAAAGCGTGTTGGTCTGTCTCACTGCGCTGTATGGCTGCTCAGACACCATTTTTTAAACATAATTAAAGTAAATTGTGCAAGCAAAACCACTGATATCAATGAGAAGAGTAAAATGAATTAATGATTTTCTTTAAGATTAGAAAATAATTAGCCCATTGTTTAACAGAAACTAAGCTGCTGTTTATTAAACTTTAGGTGTAACTTGTTTAGCCCTGTATTAAGAACATATTCTAGAAAGATATTGAACATTGGTAGCTACGGTAGCTAACATTAACATTACTGATAACTAGCTAGTAGATGACAAATGCTCATTAAACATCCCCATTTTCTCTGCTTAGCCCCATGCTCCCATGCCCATAAATATTAGCTAACATTAGTAATAGTATAACTATGCAAGACCAGCCAGGTAACAGTCAGTGGCAAAAAAGGCAATCCATAACCAGAAAAAATGCTGAAATACCAGCTCAAATGTGTAGCTAATGTTAAGAGTTTGCTATCAACATTGTAACACTAGCTAGCTAGCTGGTGACAAGTTAGCCATTGTTAGCATTGGCAAACCATGCTAATATAAAAACAATGCTGCAAACCATAGACTGCAAACACATATTTAGCCTAATTAATAATTACTAAAACAGTTTAGTGTAACATGACTTACCTAACGTTAGTTTCCGTGTGTTCCATCCATGTCCATTTGCGTCTTTAGGAGCCTGTGCTGCTGCCAGCTTGTGCTCGTGCCTGCTTCAACTGCACCTGCATGAGCTGCCGCCCACTCACTGTCGGCAGCTCTCGTGCAGGTGGGGGATGGGCAAAGATGACGTGGGGACCTAAAAGTCAGGAACAGTGTGTTCTAATGGTCAGCAGCTGAATCCCTGTGACTGTGACAGGTGGGGGACAGGTGGGGTATAGGTAAATTGGGGACCTAAAAAGTCAGGAACAGTGTGTTCTAACGGTCAGCAGCTGAATCCCTGTGACTGTGACAGGTGGGGGACTGGTGGGGCATAGGTAAATTGGGGACCGAAAAAGTCAGGAAAGGTGTATTCCTCCCTCACTTGTTTGATTTGTGTTTTACCAAATTATAATGCTTCCAAAATAAAAAAACATATTTGTATACGCTTTTAACATCCCTAATTTTAGGGTATATGGTTTTGCCCAGAGTTTACATTTAGGAATTTAGAACTGAGTGGTGTTCCATTCAGGCCCTGTTCTAGGCAGCTTTAAATGGCAGACGTAGTAAAAAATGTTGGGTGAGCACAAGCGACTAGTGTTAATATGCATGTTCTTTAGGACTGTAAGATATATGTCCACTGTTCAAATCATAGTAATTATTCATTACTTTATATACAAAATCCTGAAAAAATGTTGGACTAATAAACTGATAGCTGGAGGGAAGCCGTTTATTTCAAACACTGCCATTACACAGACCAGATTGAACAATCAGCCAAGTATTCCCCGCTATATTTAGAATATTTTTAGCGCATTTCATTGATGTCAGACAGCCCTTTACGACAAAGAACTGAAGCTGTTCTCTCTGCTCTTCAAAGCTCCCAGATTCCTTTGAGAATCGCAAAACACAAGTTGCTGCTCTACTGCTCCTTCGATCAGTTAGTTTGTGTGATTGTGTGACTTTCTTTACTGTTAAGCAAAACAAATGTGATTGTCTGTTCTAGCTGCTAGTGAAGGCTAACGTGTCCTATGCTGTGCTCCATAGCAACTGCCTTGGTATGTGCAGGCAGTCAGCCCTGGAGGGCCTATTTTATTTTGGATATTATTTTTTAATATTAAATTGGAATGTGACTATAACATAATAATACCATCCTGGATATGCTTCACTTCAGGCCAAACAATGCCCCTTAGCTCTGATAAAATCATGACATAACACAGCCTGTCCTGAGCTATTTAATTATCTAATTTTTCATTGAATCTTACATAGTGTTTTGGTCAATGTTACAGTAAGAATTGTATTTACCATCTGATACCTTCACCTGTCACCACCACCTATCTTTTGACATATTACAGTCTAATTGAATGTGTTTGCGTTCTAGCCAAAGTTACGCTTAGGGAAAAAGAAGGCATTGGACTGAGATGGTGCAAGGCTGTTCAAGCCTTTGCTATTGTCAGTTATACTGCGGCACCGGAACATTGCCTTGCGTCGTAATGTTGGTGCATGGGGTAATGGGAGGGTAATGGGATATGTGGGGTATTGGTGCTTGGGCAACTGTGCTGCGAGACTGCAGCTTAGGAGGTACTGAGTCGAGGAGCAGACCTGTAAGACACCATGGAGCTTGCCATTATTGATTGCTGCTCAGTGACATTGAGGTTGCAAAAGTTTAAAAAGCAGAAATCTGTGCATGACAGAAAGGGCAAAGCCTGTCAAAAGAAACACTAAAACTGAAAAATCTTGAGCTAGAGTTACAGTATAGAAACTTGCAGCTAGCTGACAGCAGCTACCTGTCTCTGTCAGCTAACGAAAGATAACCACTAAGTTACTGGATGCAAATTCAAATGCAAGTAACGTTATTCATTCAGTCATTAATCGATCTATCACAATTCAATCTCACTTAGAGAGAAAAAGCAAAGCACAGAGACAGAACCACTAAAACTGTGACTAACAGAGCATTGATAACTGCGGCCTTAGTTTATATAGGCTAACAGAGCACTGCTTACTCACTATGTAGCTTAGGTGAGCGGGTATGAACTACCAGTCTGCAACTGAATTGACTGATTTTAGTGAAAGTGGCTAATATTTTGTCAAAAAGTTTAGTCTGGTTTTCCCTCTAACCAGACTGTCTCGACTCTGTGATTTACGGAGTTTGCTAATGTACAGAAAGCTTTACTCATTGCTAAAGTAACCCTAAACTCTAGCTGCTGTCAGCTAGTTAGCTCAGTTAGCCATGCTGCCAGGACTCGGAGCTTGAAGCACCGGGGGAATGGTGGTGTTTACCCCATTAGCACAGGAGTTTTGGACTGCTGGGAGGAAGATTTTGAAGGCCCAATACTAGGAGACCGAAGAGAAGACACTGAGAAAGCTAAGAAGAGAAGAGAGTGGCCAAGCAAGGGTAAATCTCAGACTGGCTTTTTGTCGTTGGCGAGAGCTTCTCGAAATAAAATTTAGCTGACAGACTGTGAGCTGGGCATCTTGCCGTTGGACTAGTAAGAATTATATGATGGCTTGCTATGTTTGTGTTGTTCACTTGCTTGAGGGTTGGATTGAAATATTGGCTTGAGATATTTAACATGATATCAATAGTGTATTTTGATGATGTATACACCATATATCATATAATATTTATTTGATTTGCTAAGTACATGTACACATTTAAGGAATATAAGCTTGGCATTTAACCCATTCTAACTATTTAGGAGCAGTGGGCAGCCATAGTCTGCAGTCCCACCTTAACCTACCATTAGACTCTGGGGCTAAGAGGTTTTCTAGGCCTACCTCCCACCTAACAAAAATGTATAATATCCACATCCGTATATACTGAGCAAAATGTATTCATTTCTTTTGGTTGATACAGCTGTGGTTGATTACCTTTTTGAGATGACCAAATCACTTAGTTTGCTTGATCATAAAAACAAAAGTTAGTCTAATTAATGACAAACAATGAGTATTTAATAATAAAAGAAAATGGAATTTGCAACAATTTATGGTGAAAAATGTGTACATTTGTAAAGGAAAATGGTTCATAATTCAAAATAGTATATAGCAAACTGAACTAATTTTTAACCTGTTAAAATCCACCTCTTTTGCCAGATTTTTGTCTATTTCTCGTTCCCAAAAGGAAAAGGTTGTATGAGGTTTCATTTGAGACCTAACTTCTTCTAGTTTATGGAAATGTGCTTGATTAGCATGTCATTAATACACAACATACACTACAGCAGTTCAAACATGGTTCAAAATAGTTATTTTGGTCCCATCTAAAAAACAAAACTGAAATATACTTTGTGCCACACTATGCAAACACAACACATGCCTTCTACACATTGTCAACAAGACCTCTATAAAGTTTCAAAACTCTAGTCCTAACCTAATGGGAGCTAGGGAGTTTTCAGTATTTGGTATTACAGGTGTCACTGGTTTGCCAAAACCTCTCCAAAACCTCTCCAAGTGACCAAAGTTTTCTAAATGCTTTTACTCACTTTATGCTATTAGAAAAAAAAACATATTTAAGACTTAAAACGACTTACAAAACCTTTCTACATTCATTCAAACACTGATGAACATATTTTTTCTCATAAATCACATGTATGGCTCTGGGAGGCGGGGCTTAGGCCCATCCATTTGGACTGGCTCCCATTGGATGTTCCTATCACACTATATCCCATTGGAAAGGGAATGTGATTGGCTACACCTGCCATGATTGACGTGTTCATAGCCAATGAGAGCTGTTTCTAAAATGGCTGCTCAGAGAGATGACGCAGCATATTGATGCTCCACAGTGGGAGCACTTGCTAGATGTCGAGGGCTGTCCCGGGGTGGAAACTAAACAGAAACAGGTGGGGATAGTTTCATTGTGTAGGCAGCAACCTGAAGAAAACAAACATACCCAGCAATGCGGTGCATGGCACCAAAAAATTATTATTTCAGAAGGAACAAGATCGGCTAATGACTTTAGCAGACAGTTAGCAGACAATTAGCATGGACTCTACAGGACAATATTCATAACCTGGATTAATGCTTTTGGAAAACCCGTGTTATCCTTTTGATCTGTGGACACTTATGGACTAGTGGAATATAAATGAGAGGAATGGACGGGGATTGAGCGGTTAGGACAGCCTACAGGTAGGGAAGCATCATCTTTGTTATTTATTTATTTTTTCAATAGTATGAGCACTAAGATCATGAATAGTGCTTTGGTGCTTATGATCTCAGTAAAATGAACGGAATGATTGAATGGCAGAGAATTGTACCAATCAATCGATGTACAGCATGTCCATATTGACAAACGTTTTGAACTTTTGTTGTAAAATACTTATTATGTAACATGTCAGAACATACCTGTTAATACCCACCGGGTCGCCAGCAACCCGGTGGGTGTTAACAGGTTTTTAAAATGTGCATGTGGCACC
>CM042425.1:44475784-44478284 GCA_023631565.1 Gymnocephalus cernua | reverse complement strand
TTGTGTCCAGGACACGGAGGAGGCTCTGATGATGAACCTGAGAGACAGTCAGATCCTCAACCACAAGCAGAACCTGGAGTGGAACTGGCTGCTGATCGCCACCATCCTAAAGGTCAGCCTGTCACTTCCTCTTTAAACGTCCTAAAGGTCAGCCCCACACACTGTCACGCTGCCACTTCCTGTTCCTCACTACAGCGCTTGAAGTAACTAAGTACATGTACTCCAGTACTGTACTTCAGTACCAAATGTTGAGGTACTTGTACTTGGGTCTTTTCATGACACTTTCTACTTCTACTCTGCTACATTTCAGAGACTTTAACTACATTTTCTTGATGATACTGACAGACTTTTACTGAAGTAACTTTTACACTGCAGGACCATAACGGAGTATTTTCTTACAGTGTGGTATTATGCTGCGTTCCAGACACAATTTTTAGCCCGAAAGTCACGACTTCAAGTCTGGACTTCCAGGTCGTTCCAGGTAGCGTTCCAGGCAAAGTCATGCATGTCATCATCCACATAAACTGTGATTGAGGGAAAGTCAATTTGGGTTAGGCTACCTAACGCCGACGTTAGCTAGCAGCTACCTAACGTTGGCGTTAGCTAGCGGCTATCTAACGTCGACGTTAGCTAGCAGCTACCTAACGTTGGCGTTAGCTAGCGGCTATCTAACGTCGACGTTAGCTAGCAGCTACCTAACGTTGGCGTTAGCTAGCGGCTATCTAACGTCGACGTTAGCTAGCAGCTACCTAACGTTGGCGTTAGCTAGCGGCTATCTAACGTTGACGTTAGCTAGCGGCAGCTGATACTAGCGATTTCTAGTCGGCGACATATTTTGGGCTTCATTTAATAAACGTAGCCTGTAGTAGTACACATTCGTATGTGTATTGTTTTGACTTACTTCACGTTGCCTATTTATGTCTATTTATTTCTATTTCTCACCGTTAACCACCGGCGTCTGTACAGCATCAACAGGGGTCGCCATTGTTGTTTATGTGTGTGTGACGTCAACAACTGTAACTGGTAGAACAACGATCTGGTACGAGTTCACGGGTAGTAAGTTACGGGTTGCCTGGAACGCAGCATTAGTACTTTTACTGCAGTAAAGGATCTGAATACTTGTTTCAGCGCTGCCTGTCTGATGTTTAAATGTTGTGTCTTGTCTCCCAGTGGCCGCATGTAAACCTCAGGAACAACAAAGACGAACTAATGCACAAGTAAGACTCCTTCCTATTGTCAAGAATGAATGTGTGGGTTATTGTCTGGATGAATGGATGAGTTGTTTGGTCTCTAAAATGTGGATCAGAGTTCCCCAAAAAGCCCTCAAGTCATCAAATGTCTTGTTGTGTCCACAACTCAAAAGATCTTCAGTTTCCTGTCCCAGAGGAGAGAAGACACTAGAACAATATTCACACTTAACAAGCTGACATCACACAAGTTTACCTGATTTATCATTAAACGCTTTATGCAAGTTGTTAAAGTAAGTGTGTGTGTGTGTGTGTGTGTGTGTGTGTGTGTGTGTGTGTTGCAGGTTTGTGCGCCGGCTGCTGTACTTCTATAAGCCGAGCAGTAAACTGTATGCAGCGCTGGCGTTGGATCACACGAAGGCTCGCCAGCTCACCGTGGTCGGCTGCCTGTTCATCGAGTTCCTCATGGAGTCAGACGAGGTCAGAGACACAAACACACGCACACACACTCAAACACACACACGCAGCAAAGGACCGAGGTTCGGAATTGAACCTGCAGCCACTGTGGCAAGGATTGAGGCTCTGTACACGGGGCAAACGCTCTACCAGGTGCACCGCCTTCCCTCATTTTTGTCGCTGTTTCCCGGGACTCTGTCGCTTATTTAGAAGACTTTTCTAAGTTTTTGTTCTGAGATTTCTGTGATTTTTTTATTGAGCTTTTCATGTTTTTTTTGTTGTGTTTTTCTACCTCCCGTCTCTCTCTCAGGACGGACAGGGTTACCTGGAGGACTTGGTGCGGGACATGGTGTCGTGGCTGTCGGCGTCCTCGGGGCTGAAACCGGAGCGCTGTCTCCAGAGCAACGGGTTGCTCACCACGCTCAGCCAGCACTACTTCCTGTTCCTGGGGACGCTGTCTGCACACGCACATGGAGTCAAACTGCTGGAGAAATGTGGCCTGTTTCAGAGGTGAGGGGCCACTAGCCTAACGTGGTCAGACTCAGATTCTAGTCAGAATATGAGTCTGATGCTGCTCCATTTGGCTGTGATTATGGGTCGTGTTTCAACCCGACCAGGAAAGAAAATACCTCTGCACTAAATTGGCTAGACCTACAACCAATCAGAGCAATGGAGTATGTGACATATGTTGAGCGAGCCTTGATCACAGTTTTCTGTCTCTCTTTTAAAATGAATGCGCTGTCGATATCTTCTATAACAGATGCGATGGCCGAATCTACACATCTCAATTCTCCAGCGGCAGCCATCTTTGTTGTAAACGAATTCAACCCGAGCGCTCTTTGGTTGACGTGGTTGAT